>VXBA01002326.1:11251-21283 GCA_013399895.1 Serilophus lunatus | reverse complement strand
ATTTTGGCGGGAACCGCCATTTTGTTGGAGCCAGGAACCTTGAAGGAGGAGGTGGAGCCGAGACCGCTGGCCAATCCAAAGCGGTGAAACCAGGAAGAAGACCACGAGATTCATGTGGGACTTGTAGAGCTTACAAACCCCAAAAAACGGAAGTTCACTTTCTTTGGCTTCCTGCAAAGCTGGAGTGCAGCAGCACGGCTCCCCTTCTCCTACTCCCAGGCCTCGTGGCTTGACTCCACCCATCCCCCATCGGCATCGGAGCCACACAAGCACAACTACAGGTTGAAAGCTTCCCCAAATAACATCCCGGGTTGGGGGGAGAACCTTTCACTGTGTTGTGTTTTGCAGAAATTCCAAGGGCTGGGAGTTGGCTACCACCAGAGAGGGAGAAGAAGAAGCAAGTGGCTCTCCCTTTCCACTGCTTCTCTTCGGCCAGCTTGGCTGGCCTTTGAAAGCAGTTCCCTTATTCCTTTTTTTTTTGCTTTGCTTTCCTTTTTTGTGGTTTTTGTTGGGTGCTTTTTTTGTGTTGAGTCTGAGGTTCCCTTAAACTGTGTTTTCCTTTGTTTGAGCTCCAGACAAATAAAGTGTTTCTCTGTTGTCACATTCTGCCATTCTTCTCGTCACTATTAAGAGTGCCCCCCTAGTTAATATTGTGGTGCTTAAACCACCACACATCCACTCTGCATTAAAATTTTGTTAAGAAATAACTAAGTATTAAAAAATGTCCCACATTTTCAGTAATGATGCTACCTGCTACTCATCTGGAAAATTTATCCCAAAGAAAACAGAAGAGTCATATTCCTATGCTAGAAACATTTTTCGCTGTACTTAAGTATTAGATTTGAAGAGGCTGAAGACAAATTTTGATTAGTGTCAGTTACAAGAAGTACCACTGATTTCTGAAATCTTTATGTGATTGTAATATTCTGTGATTCTCTCTAGTTTTGCTGGAAGACTAACACATACTGTATAAGATCTTTATGCCAGCTTAGATTTTGTGACCAGTTTATTAATTTTACCTAATTCTTTCATTTATTATAGTTTGCCTTAAGACAAAACACATCAATAGGGTTTCATTATTTAAGATGCTCTGGTAAGCTGCTTAAGAGAAATCAGTCTCTGAGGTGGGGAGAGTGTTTGAAAAGTGTCTTATAGATTTTTATTTTACTTCTTAAATTCAATTTTGTCTCCTCTTGTCTAAGTTCAAGAGAAGATTTTAGTGCATGCCAAGACTGGAAGAAAAAAAAAAATTCTGAAGGTACATTCTTTTTACTTTATATCTATTTCAGATATTATCCTACTGTCTTGTTTATCATTATACAAAACTCTAGAGTAAATAAAGAATCTAGAGTGGTACATACTTTAAAGTGACAGGTATCATATGCAATGGTGGTCAAAAGTAACTTGTTCTTTGAAGAATAGCCTACATTCCAAACCACACAGTTGCAGTCGTTCTGTTCTTCTGATTTAATACTTACTCTGATGAGATAAGAGCTAGGAGGTGCACCAAAGTGGAAGATTCAACTAGATGAAGTATTGCCATGGGTGTTTTGCACTTCAGAATCATAGAATGGCTTGGGTTGAAAGGGACCTTGAAAAATATCGAGTTCCAACCCCCTCTGCTATGGACAGGGACACCTTTGACTTGATCCGGTTTCTCAGAGCCACATCCAGCCTGGCCTTGAACACTTCCAGGGATGGGACATACACAATTTTTCCAGGCAACCTGTTCCAGTGCCTCACCATCCTCACAGTAAATAATTTTTCCCTAATATCTAATATAAATATACTCTCTTTCAGTTTGAAATTATTTCCCTTGTACTGGCACTACATGCTCTTGTAAATAGTCTCTCTCTGTCTTTCCAGGAACTAGAAGGTTGAAACTTTCCCTGCCGAACAATCCCAATTCTTTTAAAGATAATACAGAGAAAATGAAAAAAGGTGTAATATGGAGTATGAGTATCTGACTTACATTACAAATTTCCAGTTTGAACTTTTCATTAGAGCTGGCCAAAATTTTTCGGTTTTAGAATAGCATAAGTAAAGGGAAGATATGACCCCCAGCATAATGTAAACTCATGGCAAAGAAAGTAGAAAAACGTTAATATTTCTTTTCTATGTGTGGCGGTTTGAACCACTAGAGGGCGCGACAGTGACGGAAGACTGAATAGATTCAACATCAAGTAGCAGGCTTATTTTTTCTAGGGCTCTAAAGACCTTATAGAATCCCCAGACACTAACCAAAATACACACACAATATCAAACCCAACAATGTCACTCAGTAAAAGAAAAAAAAACAAACTGCTTCTCAAAGCCAGTTGGTGGGTTGAGGAGCAGAGGAAAGGAAAGGAAAGCTGCTTTGATGATGGCAATCTCCCGGTCTCAGAGCCTCTGAAAGAGAAAAACAGTGAGAAGCACCCTCCCCCCCAGGAACCCAAGGGGAACAGATACCACACTGCTGCAGCTGGGTGGTCTCCTGGTGCCACTGCTGGAGCTCCGATGGTGCTGCATGGTAAAGGGAGCCGGGAGGGACCAGGAGGAGCCAGCCAAAAGGGATAGGACTTCCAGGGTTCCGGCTTTTATGGGCTCCAGATAACGCGTGAACTCTGAGTCCTCTTTCCGTCCAGGTTGACTTCCTATTGGTCGGTGGCGTTGGGTGCCGTCCCTCTGCCCAGGATTTCACCATAGGCAAGATGGCAGCTCTTGCCAAACCCACCATGTGCTCAGGCTCCGAGGGGCCACTGGCCACCACTGATGCCAGCCACAGGGCATTTCTGGGGCCAACGGCACCGCCTGCAGGGCCCCTGCTGCCCACAGAGACCAGTTNGGATAGGACTTCCAGGGTTCCGGCTTTTATGGGCTCCAGATAACGCGTGAACTCTGAGTCCTCTTTCCGTCCAGGTTGACTTCCTATTGGTCGGTGGCGTTGGGTGCCGTCCCTCTGCCCAGGATTTCACCATAGGCAAGATGGCAGCTCTTGCCAAACCCACCATGTGCTCAGGCTCCGAGGGGCCACTGGCCACCACTGATGCCAGCCACAGGGCATTTCTGGGGCCAACGGCACCGCCTGCAGGGCCCCTGCTGCCCACAGAGACCAGTTGCAGATGGTGGGGGCTGCCCATGGGGGCAGCCACTGACACACACGGCAGCGCAGGGAGGGGGCTCTTTCCAGCTGTTCACTGGAAGAAACCACCTCCTTGCACCACTTTGTACTGCCATGCCATTCAGGATCCGGGCTCTGCGCCCGAGTGACCACAAAGCCCAGCTCAGCTCACTGCAGTACGAGGCGGACATCGGCACCACAGGCGCAGCCACCGAGCTTTGTGACCACCTGCCATTGTTGGCACCGCTGGGTAGAGTGAGGATGGGGGCTGCTCCGCTCCACTCCGCTGCATGGACCAAGCACCAGAAGCAGTCCCACTGAGCCACAGAGAGGATTAGCAGGAGAAACCTGGCACACGCCGGAACTTAGGCATGTGGAGAAAAGGAACAGCTGTGTGCCCGTTGCTCCTAGGGGGATACGACTTATCTCGGTCTAAGCCACCACAGCTGCGGGGAAGACATCCCCCATGTGCACTCCACTGCAGAATGCTGGAGAAGCGGTGTGAGCAGCACCCGATGGAGAAAAGGAACAGCTGTGTGCCCGTTGCTCCTAGGGGGACACGACTTATCTCGGTCTAAGCCACCACAGCTGCGGGGAAGACATCCCCCATGTGCACTCCACTGCAGAATGCTGGAGAAGCGG
The DNA here is from genome assembly GCA_013399895.1 of Serilophus lunatus. NCBI lineage: Eukaryota > Metazoa > Chordata > Aves > Passeriformes > Eurylaimidae > Serilophus > Serilophus lunatus. The sequence goes on along the minus strand of VXBA01002326.1, from coordinate 17,538 downwards.
TGTGAGCAGCACCCGAGTGGCTCTCAAGCTCGGCTCAGCTTGCCACCGCTCTGTGGTTGGGATGATCCCCTCCCCCCACGCAATGCCGGCAAGCAAGTGCCCAGGAGGGCAGCTGGGATGGTCCTGGACCCAGTTCTGGCCTCACGTCACCCCGCTGCATTCACCGGTCCCCCTTCCACCTGGCTGTGGAGGACAGGTGGGAGAAGCTCCACAGATTCTGAGACTTTGGTTTTCCTTCATATCTAAAAAAACCCTGGTTTTATCTAACAAGCAAACAATCCAAACATAACCCACTTCAAACCCATAACACTGCAAAATGTTTACTTTTTTTTTTCTCTTGCTATCTCACAGAAATAAAAGGTTCATGCACAATTTAGAACCCATAATGCATTTGCTATTTATAATGAAGTCATTATTGTGACAAAACATCACAGATGGCAGGTAGTAAAAGGGACAGTTTTGCAAAAGTGTATACAGAAACTGCATTTATGCAAACTGACAAACAAATACAGTCACAAGTTCAGTTTGTATATTCCCTGTTCATATTTGTGAACTCTCATGTACATAGGAAGCACCATTACAGTCAGTGAGATAATTCATCTGGATAGCTTTCAGCATCTGCAAAAGGTTAATCATCTGATAGAAATCGGTATATAAATGATTTGACAAAGAGAAAGCAAGGATTATAAGGATACACAATTTATGGTAAATAATTTCATCAGTCTCACTTTTGAGGCAATGGTATCTTATTAAAAATGAAACAATCACTGCTGTGATAAATAATAACAAAGGACAAAAAGTCATATTCGAAGGAGGATAAAAATTCACATATTATAGTGCATCAAAAGGTCTGCGACAGGGCAGAATCTATCAAAATAAGTTCATTGATACTGCAGGGAAAATGTTATTGTCATAAGCTAATCAGATTTTCATCAGAGTGAGCAAGAAATCCTTGAAATGCTCTTCCCTTTTTTCTCTATCTCTGTACTTTCACAGAATGGTTGGGGTTGGAAAAGACCCCTGGAGATCACATAATCCCCTCTTGCCCTCGTGTGGGTTCACCTAGAACAGATTGTCCAAAAACATGCCCAAGCAGGTTTTGAATATCTCCAGAGAGACTCTACAACCTTTCTACGCAGTCTATTCCAGTGCTCTGTCACCCTCACACTAAAAGTGTTTTTCCTTAGATGGGACTTCCTGTGTTTCAATTTGTGCCCTTTGCTCCGTGTCCTGTTGCTGGGCACCATAGAAAAAAGCCTGGCTCCTGCCTCATGACACCCACACTTGATATTTCTATGCATCAATATGATCTCTCATCAGTTATCCCTTCTCCAAACTAAACAGGCCCTACTCTCTCAGCCCACTGTCTTCCCATAACAGTAAAAAAAATTAGAGCTTATACATTTGCATTGAAATAACTTTCTCTCAATAAACATGAATATATACATCTTCAAGCTGCCAAGAAAACTCTCTTAAAATTCATAAAAAACTATGACTTCTGAAATTAATATATGTAAATGTACTGTAATATTTTAATATGTTCATATTTCAAATCAATTTTTACAGTGAGGTTTTTCCCCACACTTTTTCTACTAAATGTAATTGCAAAAAAATTTTTTTATTTTGTGAGATAGGTATTTTGAAGTTATGATCATAGGCCAATATCTGACATTTATGCTCAGACATTATTTGATTTTACCTCAGATTTAGAACAGATTATCAGATCTGCCAGATCAACTGGAAGAAGAAAGATTATATCAAATAAAAATTATGAGATTAAATAATCTTTCGAAACTGGTCATTGCACAACAATAAAGTGAAGGGAAAGAAAACTGAGATCAATTCTTGCCACAGCTGACAAGCCTTCTAGGAGTAGAAAACATTAACTTTCAAGAAACTTCCACTCTTTTCCTGAAAGCCATTAAAATCTTGACCTGAATGGTTACTAAAATCAGTATAAGTACATAAGTGTACTATAAATAAAGCATTTTGAGATCAGAGCTATTTAAGAACATATAAACATCTTTGGAAATTTGAAAGGATCTTTTGAAGACTCTCCAGATCAAGATCTTTTCTTGTTTCTTGCACTGCATTCCCTCATTGCTGCTTTCAGGACATCTGCACTTTCATCCTAAGGTTACACTTCAATGGAATAAACAGTTTACAGGACAAATCCCATCCCAGTTTGAGACAGTCAACTCAACTGCTGCTGCTGTATTATAAAGAAAACTAAATTCAGACGTCTAAATTCACCAGCATCCTGGAACAATATTCAGGCAGTTAAATTCATCTGAGACCAGTGCAGTCTACTCTTGCTTTCAAAGCTAGCCAACTGAAAACAAGTTTTGATATACCCACAAAATCTGCATTTATGCCTGATTTGAAGGTGCTGACATACTTTAAAGGTGACATTAATCTTATATGCAATCCCCAGAAGTGTTAGCTATTCTGGGCAAACATCTCACAGGAATAGCTCATTAGTTTTGAGTTAGGAGCCACTGGAAGTAACTCTTGTAGAAAAAGCCACTCAGCTGGGCTGACAAACTGATAAAGTGCTTTGTAACTTGCATTTAGAAATAGGAAGGCAAAATGACTGAGCCTAATCACTGTTAGGGAGATCAGTTCTCTAGTGTCAGATTTGACCAGTAAACAAACATGGAAAGGCAATATATATATTCACTAACCCCAAATAAATCTTGTATTCAAGTTATTAAATTTGCTTAGAATGTATTTTCCGAAAAATGGAAATACTTCCTTAGAGATTGTGTTTTTCTTTTTCCCTATGAGTATTTTTGCATGGTGTTGCTGCTTATATTGTTTACAGAGAGACTTTACTTTCAGAATGTGTTTCTAAATAGTAGTGCCAAATGCTGTTGCTGGAAACCCGAATCCATACACTTACAGGGTAAAACTGGGCAGTGATACCTGTGTGCAACAAAAATATTTTGAATTTCAAGTTATGCACAGACAGTAAGTATCCTAAATTACATGCAGAAGCACCTAGATGCTTAGACAAGAAATCTAAGAAATTATACCACTATAATAATAGTCAAGGATGCAAATCAGACTCGGTGCACCTAGAAAAAAATGAAATCGGGATTTAGCTGTTGCACAGAACAAACTCTCAGCATGCAGTTCCAGTCTTGCCTTTTCTCTGGAAAAGTCTGCAAATAGAGGACATCTTTTACTTATCTTGCCCCTTGCTCCAGAAATTGTCCTCCTACTGAGTTACTTCGTCTCTTTGTGTTTCACCCCATAACCCTCCTTTTTCACTTTACCCTGCAACCAAATCCTCCCTCTGCTCAGCACAGCACACCTCTGTGCCACGTTCACTTCAGGCTAAAGGAGAACACTTGCATCTCAGCACTTCAGGCTTTCAGTGTGTTTGTTCTTTTACTTTTCTTTGTCACCATACAGTATGTCATTTTCTCCTAGCTATCTGCATGAGAGTAACTATTGCTAGTTCTATAAAGCCTTTGCTCTTTATTCTGCCTCTCTTCCTGTAAAACATTTTATCACAGGTCTTATAAAGGCCTTTACAAAACGAGGAGGAGCAGGGTCTGTTCTATTCGTTTCTTCAAAAAGAAAGTCGAGAGCATATGCTCACATTTGCTTCCTTTGAAAGATGTGACGAGAGATTATAGCTGCCATATGAACAGAGTTCTATAATCTTAATATGGAGGAAGGTCATAGCCAGCTTTTCATGAGCTCTGCACTCCACAAAGCACCAGGTCCATTCACAGTGGTATTCCCAGCATTAATAGACTGCGGAGATTTAGCTGGTCATGTCATTCCTTTCAAGTGATTTTTATCCACAACCATGGCAAACACTAAGTCTTTCTTTTTCACCTTTACTGACAATGAAGGATTCAGCTGCATCCTGGAGCATAAGTGCCACAGATAATGTAAATGCAACCAGAAACCTCTGAAAAGTTTCTTTCTCTCTCATTATCTCTAATATTGTCACTTTGTATTATTATGTGTATCCCCTCTGGTCACCTCTGCAAGCTACTTAGGCAGAAGAGAGAACTCTTTTTCTAAAACTATTCAATAAAAAGAACTTCTACAGGTTTATGTAAGAGTTCTGGGTCCTCAAATTTGACAGTTAGTATGAGTTGACTTGAACTTTCCCCATATGACTTATTGAAACTGATGTATTAAATTAAATCAATACGCTGAATATTACTTTGCCATCTAGCATTACAGCTAGGCTGAAATGATCTGATGTGGAGTGAATTCAGGTGGGAGTGAGAAAAAATATTCTATACCAGAAGGCAGGAATTCCACTTCTTAATTGATGGGTTGTTAGCATGACTTTAAAAAACTTGGCAGCTGGCTGGCAAGATTTATTCTGTTGGTGAGCATATATGATTTATTGAAATTTAAATGGATATAATCCACTTAAAATCCATATAATCACACTTCTTCCTCACACTTTCTTCTACCTATTCTTGTGACAGTGAAGACCTAGGAGTAGGGACAATGGAAGAGATTAAAAGCAAGGACTTTCTGCAGACTTTCTTTTTATTTAGCCTGACAGCATGCTAACCTACATTTGCTGACAGTCTCAGGAATAGAATCAGTTATGCTGGTTTTGCAGGGGCTGAAGGTGCTGGTTTTTGCACGGTCATTTTAGGCTTGGCAGTAGGGCAATGCTTTGGAGGTATCCCTGGTAAAAGTGAGACATTCTCTGGAGGAGTAGTGGCTGTGTGCACAAAAGCTCATAGGAGATTGGAGGTACCCCTGGTAAAAGTGAGGCATTCTCTGGAGGAGTAGTGGCTGTGTGCACAGAAGCTCCCCTTTGACACAGCCTGGCCCATAGGAGATAAGCATCACACAACCAGAGAACCTTTATCTTCAATCTCCTGGCAGAAGGCTTCTTTGCACAGTAGCAATGCTTTAAGGCAATTAAAAAATCCAATTCCTCATACCCTAGCGCCATTTGATTTCAAATGAAGAACACACTTTAGAAGAGACTTGTCCTACCCTACCCTATTGTGCTTCAATTCAAATTTTGGAGATATCCGAACTGAAGTGGCTTCCCTTAGGAACTGTTTGGAAGATTTGCTCAAAGAATATTCTTCAACACACCTCACAGCATCTCACAGAACTATGATAGAGCTAGTCCAATGCAGGACCTTCTGCTATATTGCAGAGGTTTTGAACCCACTTTTATCACCAAGGGGCATGAGCAACAAAGATGATGGAAAACTGAACAAAATTAGCAGCAGGGGAACAGTTTATTACTTGGGGTTCAACTCGGGGAAGAAGGAACAACTTATGAGGACTTAAAATTTTACACAGAGAAACACTCGACATGCAGAAAACAAAAAAGGGAAAAAAGAAAAAAAAAAAAAGAACAAAAAAACCAAAACTGCTTTTCAAGCTAGGTGACTAGCCAAGAAAACAGAGGGAGGAGTAGGGAAGCCATCTCTCTCCCTGCCTCTCTGATGGTGTCACTCCTGGCCCTTGAGTTTTTCTGCAAAGCACAGAAGAAGTGAAAAGCGACCCCCCTCCCAGGGCACCTTCGAGAAGTTACTACTTGCTATCAAGCTGGACTTCGCTCTGGTGCCGAGAGTAATGGGTGGAGTCACGTCACATGGTCTGAGACCCAGGAGGAGAGGGGCCATGTGCCCCACCTCTGGACTGGAAGTTGAAGAGAGGGAGGACTTCCGTGCCCAGCTTTTTAAGCCCTCCAGGTCTCGCGCGAATCTCACTGTCTTCTTCCTGGCCAAGCTGTCTCCTCATTGCCCAGCAAAACCAGGCTCCACCTCTTTTCCAGGGTCTTCACTCTAGGCACTCCTGCCGAAGACCGCGTGTTTGGAGCTTGGGGCGCCATGCCCCACTGGCCGCAAGCACTCCGGGGATGCCTGGGACTGACCACCACCTCCAGGGACCCCCTGCAGGAGGGACCCCCAGGGCTGCCCAGGCACTCCCATGGCCGTGCTTCTGGGGCTGCCGCTCACGCCAGGGCTGGGGGACCCCAAGTCGGGACCCCCTCATAGCAGCACAGGGCCATGCACTCCAACGCCACGCCGCCTGCTGTGCCAGGACCACGGTGGCACCACAGCACCACACGCCAGGACCACAGTGGCACCAGGCCAGCCACAGCCCCACCGCGGCCCTGCTCCTGCGCCCCCCCTGCCGCTGCCGGAGCCACCACCACTGCAGCAGCCCTGCAAACCACCACCCACCGGGACTGGGGAGAGGGGAACATCTTTGGCAAGCCCCTGTCTTGCTCTGCAGCCTCACCCAGAGCCAGTGCTGGCCCCATCCGCCACACTGTC
>VXBA01002326.1:0-11246 GCA_013399895.1 Serilophus lunatus | reverse complement strand
CCCCCCGCGCTCCCCCGCCACTCCGGGGACGCAGGGAACAACCATGGTGACAGAGCCTCGCGGGTTCACAGAAACCAAGATCCCTGCCCCCTTTCCCCTTTCAAGGAAAACAGACAGACAAGGCAAGTGGGCACCCCTCAAACCCCAACATATATACCTCAGACAGATATGGGTCATCAATACCTAATGTTTCTGACTACAGATTAACCCCTATAACCTGAACCACTTGATATACTTTTTTTGCAAGACTCACAAATTCAGTGACCACTTATTTATAGGTCTAGGTCACTCTAATGTAAGTATTCGCTGCATAGTCTGAATTAAAATGGATCCCTGATGAGAACTCTTTTAAACAAACTTGAGTAAAAATTCATTTGGAGCAGAAGTGTGAGAATTATAATGGTTCTAATCTGAACAGTATTGATGGGGAATGACAATGAGTGATCTTTTTCACTGCTCTAAGATAATGAAATATATTATTGCACAAGGATGCTCTGTCAAAGTTCAGGTATAGCAGCTCTAACTTGGACTCATGCTGCTTTTGGATTCAAAGACTTCTGAGATCAGCCTGACTCAACAATCCCAAAATTAGGCATTTTAAGGATGGGAAAAATAGTGTTTCCTGACATAAACTGACACTAGTGAGAATGTGGCAGAAAAAGTTCTTAAAAAGGAACAAACAAGTGATAGAACTGATATATTATTATTTACCGCTGAGGTAAAGGTTGCTGAGTTGGCATGGATAACCAAGAAACTTTTAATTGACAGTAAATCACTTACACTCTGAGGGCCCAGTCCTACCTTTTAACAGCAGGATTTTCCAACACATTCCTTCTGGAGGTGTGTATGGAGATTCCTTCCTTCAGTGGAGTTGACGTTCAATGTTACTTCTCAAGACCAAGTGAAAAAGATTTGGCCACAGTTATTGGTATGGGTGAGTAACATCAATTTCTACTTAGTAATTATTAAGTTAGCTTTGAAATTATTTATTTACTATTGATTAATAAATAGGGAATATACTATTATTTGTATGATTGAATAAGTAGAGAATATACTATTATTTATATCTATAATGTGCAGAAAATAATCCTGATTAATGTCTTTTTAGTCTAATTATTATCATCAATTTTAATAAACAATGTTATTAGATCAATATATTTATATAAAATAAAGATAATATTTGCATAACTATATTTATATTTATAAAATATAAAGTCATATAGTGGATCAATTACACCTGTATATTCCTTTAAACACAAATCATTGACCAAGGCTGGGTCTAGAATTGGATTCAGCATACCTAGACTCTTCTCAGAGAAGATTAACAAAAAAAGAGGTCTTTTCTGAACCTCATGACTCAATGGAACTGCTTCCCTGATAAACTTCACCTGAAGCTTCTGTTCTGTCTGTAACGGTTATAAAGAAGAAAGGCATGATCACGTTTCCATTAGAATGATCGGAGTTTTTTGGTGCTAGCTGCAAGAGAGCGCATATCTTCCAGAAGTTCTAACATGTAGCGTGCTCTATCAAAGTTCCATGTTCAGAGCATCTCAAAATTTGTCTGGAGCAATTAAGCATGTTATTAATCTCCCTAGTGAGGAATAACTGGTGGTGAGGAACTTAAAAAACTTAGAAATAATATGAGAGTATTAATTTCCTAATTTCCAGTTTTATGATGCAATTTCTCACCCAAAGGAAAGTTCTACTTTTTGAGGTGAAACATTTAAAGTTGTCTGCACAACTGCAATAAAAATATTCAAGGTGATGAAAGACAAAGAATATGACGAGGTTATTGTAATTATGGCAGAGCTTGCAGGTACAAACCATCTGGAAGAACTGTTAATTTCATAGCAGCATATTCTCAGTGATAACTTTGTCAAAAGCTTTGAAAGTCAGTATCCATTTATATTCTGAGCTACTGTTTTCAAAGGTCATTTTCTAGAGTGTTCACGCAAAGACAGAGACAATAGAAAAAGCCCGGATGTTTATTCACATATTACTTAAATATAAAAGGTAATTCAGAAGTTAACTGGGATAAAAAATGTACACACCTATTCAAAAGTCTGATAAGAAATATTGAGCTGTAGCTCTTGACAATGTCTTCAAACATACTGATGGGAATCTTTTCCTAATATGGACGGTTATGTTTGGATTATAACTATTTAGTTTGGCTATCTGATAATATATACATTATATATTTACTTTCTGGCAGTGGATGAAAATTTTTCAGAGGAGAAATGTTCTGTCATAAATTTCTAGTTTGAAATACTCTAATAATTCTGAGGAAATGCTGTAATTACTATCAATTAATCCCTGGTTCCCCAAAGACTCTCTCTCTACAGATCACACAGCTCTCCAGAGGTAGCCTGAATAACACTGTAGCAAAGAACAAACTAGAAGCTATTTCTGTTTCCTTGAAATAAGGGTTCTTTAAATTTATCTGGATGCAAGCGTATTTCAGTTTTCACTTCTTAACTGATAAATAAGATTTAGAAAAAAGGTATCAACTATTTTTTGTTAGGAAAAAATAATTCCCTTTTGCAGAAATCTCTGCTGATACTGAAGAGTTTTGTACTACATGGTCAAAGAAGAATAGATGTTTAAATATAGATGTTTTAAAGAGATGTTTTAAATATACTCTATATTTGGTATATAGGTTGCATTGGGCAAGCACATTGACAAATTCAGTGAAATGTTTTTGCAGTGTTTCTAGGGGGGTTTATATCAGTTTACCAAAGGCGATCGCATACGTGTCCTTCCTTCCTTCCTTCCTTCCTTCCTTCCTTCCTTCCTTCCTTCCTTCCTTTCTTTCTCTTTCTTTCTTTCTTTCTTTCTTTCTTTCTTTCTTTCTTTCTTTCTTTCTTTCTTTCTTTCTTTCTTTCTTTCTCTTACCTATTTATCTGCCTTCAGGCATCCATGAAGACAAATACTTTCATCTTTCACATAATGTGAATATTTCACCCTGAGATATTTCAAGTATCCAAAAAAGTTTATTAAAAAAACTTCAGTAAATACAGATATATGCAATTTGCAAACTGAATGTTTCAAAGATATATCAACTGATACTCTGAATGCTGAGAAGAAGAAGAAAAAAATCTCCATTGTTTCTGTGCACAAGGTTTTAAATTTAAGACTTCTATCCAGCCAATATCCATACCTGAAAGGCTCATTTGTAGTGAAATATGTAAAGAGGAATCGGTCAAAAAAAGTAGCAGCGATATTTTGTTTTTAAAACAAAAATGTCATATTGTGCAATACCCACAATAAATTCTGCACTTAAGCAAAATTATGAAGGTTAATTTCAATCTAAATCTTTCAATTAACATCAGAATAAGTTTTTGGAAGAAATCCATTGAAACATATTTTTCATCTTTGCTATGATAGGTTTGTATTCATGCTTATTGAGGAAGTGTCTGAGATTCAGACTGAAAGATTCCTGACTAGGAAAGCTTGTAGGAATGAGAAATAGAAACAAATGAGATATATAATGAGCAAAGGAAGGGTTGGATATATAAAAAATGAATTGTAAATACCATCATACCACCTTGGATTAATAGTACATATTTCCTTAGTGGAGTAAACCATAAACAAAAAAGATTGTAGAATGAAAGAAAATAAGAATGGAAAGAAAGATAACAGAAAGAACAATGTGTATGGAAAAATTAAAGGAAATAAACTGAAAAATAAAAGACCAAAATACGACAGATAAGGTGCACTTAGAATTCTGTTTTTTTTTTTTTTTTTTTTTTTTTGGTAGCTGGCCAAAACCCATGTAATTTCTGCTGTTGGACACATACATCTGAGCTAGAACCTTTTTTGCAGATTTTCTCAGACCACTCACCCTTTTGTCTACACGTATGACTAGTCTGGAAAAGCTAGTCCAGAAAAGCTCTGGAGCTTTTACTTTGTAACATATGGTTGTATGGTATATATTAGCAATAGAAGATGATTCAAAAATCTCCAGCTGGAAAACCTATGGGATTTATAACTGAGACAATTAAACAGGTAAAAAAAAAATTAATTGTTTAAAATGCATTTAAAAGTATTTTGGCCATATTTTTTCACAGCAAAACTCCAATTTTTCACTATATTTTTCCTTTAACAGAATATTACTTCAGGAAAAGCTTTTTTTAAGAGTCAGTTGTCAGAGTAAGAGTTTTTATAAGAGTCAGCATGATTTACAAGATTGTAGCTATATTCTACTGGGCCTGCAATGTCCTCTATTGATGAAAAGGATGCTCAGAAATAGAAGTGGTTATCTCCAATTAAAGGACAGCATCTCATGGCAGGAACTGTAAGAAAGCAGAAAGGATATGCCCATGTGTGTGTGAGAGTAGAATGATGGTTATACAAAAAAAAAAAAAAAAAAAAAAAAAAAAAAAAAAAAAAAAAAAAAAAAAAAAAAAGAAGAAATAAAAAAATAGAGTTAAGGTAACAGTATTAAATATTTTGTTACACTTCTGATTAAAACGTCACTGTAGTCCTGTAATCAAGGAGGCTGATTCTCTTCCCTGAAAGTCCAACACAAAACAGAGGCCAGGAGTAGTTTGCCAGCAGTTTTTGGCCTTTCTAAAGAGCTATGAGGGTTTTACCTGTGCAAACAGGAGGATGAGGAGGACAGATGTGTTAATGTTTATTGATAGACCTGGCCAACCCTAACTAACTTTTACCAAGTGTTGGTGAGACTGCTGTGGTTGTCACAAAAGGAGGCAGTGTTGATGACTGAGTGAGAACATGGCTAGTTTTTCTTCAAGGAAGATTTTCTTAAAAAGAGATTGGAAATCACTACCTGTAAAGATAGATGTCTTTTCAGGTCAGATGCAGTTTGATTAGTCTTTGGTATTTTTGCCATCTATGCAACAGTTCGATTGTCTTTTGGTACTCTTGCCATCTATGCAATATCAAATTACTAAAAAAAAAAACACATGAATTCAGAAGCGTCTTAAAAATATCTTATACAATATGACTTGAACAAGTCTCCCTTGTTAAGCATGGCAAAACAAAACAGCAAAAATACAATTTTGTGATGAAATTCCATAATTTTCCAGTCATCAAAGTGAAATACTTGGAGAGATTTAAAACCTAGCAAACTAAACAAGGCTTTTGGGGGAAAAAAATCAAAAAACAAACAAACAAACGAAAACACCAGACAAAAAAACAAAACCCACAGCAACTGAAAAACCCCTCTACCTGTAAAATTCAAAATGGTTCATTTGACTGTTGTAGTATCCTATGCCAGTAATAACTAAACTGAAGATTACTCTGCAAAGAAAGTAACGAATACCTTGCATTCAGGAAGAGAATGGGACAAAGCAGTGGACTTCTGTCTTTCACACTCATGGCATAAACTAGATGAAATTATTTCTTTCTCCTTTACAAAGATGACAGATAATCTTCCAGATAGCGCATTCCAAGCAAGAAAGAGTGGACTACAGAGAAGCTCATTGAATTTTTTGTCTGAATAAGAGGTCAAGCAAATATGGAGAAATACATAACGCAAGGTATAGAGGTATCTATACATAATGTGACAAAAATACAGCAGTAAATATATTGTAGGAAGCTGAGTATCAATACATAGTTGAGCTGGTTTTTTTAATAGTAAATATTCTTAGAAAGAATTATCAAACCAACTGTTTCTTAACACTTTTGCCAGAACTTTCAAAAAGTTTTTCTAATAGAAAAATAAAAAAGGGATCATCAGTGCTTTGCAGAAACTGTTTCTGAGGGCTGCAAAACACTAGGTAAATTAATCTCTGCTGGAAACAAAGGAGAAATTTCCTATGTTTGGAGTGATGGTGTTTGTCTTCCCTAGTCACTTTTGTGACTGATGGAGCCTGATTTTCCTTGGGATGGTTGAACTTCTGCCTGCCCATGAGAAGTGATGATTTAATTCCGTGTTTTGCTTTGCTTGTATGAATGACTTTTGCTTTGCCTACTAAACTGTTTTTATACCAATCCATGAGCTATTTTCTTTCTTTTACCCCTTGTGTTTCTCTTACCCATCACATGGTGGGATTGAATGAGTGGCTGTATTGGTCTTAGTTGGCAGTTGGGGTTAAAGCAGGGGTCCTCAAACTTTTTAAACAGGGGGCCGGTTCACTGTCCCTCAGACACTGTCAGGGGCTGGACTATAGTTTGGAAAAAAATGAACGAATTCCTATGCACACTGCACATATTTTATTTGTAGTAGTGCACAAAAAACAGGAAAAAGAATGCAATATTTAAAATTAAGAACAACTGTAATCAACAAAAACAAATAATATTTCAATGTGAACCATGGGCCTGCTTTTGGCTAATGAGATGGTCAGTGTCAGGTTCCATACTTGTCCCTGCCAGTCGCAGCGCGGGGCAGCCCGGGGTCAGCCCCGCACTCCGCCTCCCCGCCCCGGCCCGCCCCGGCCCCGCAGAGAGCCGCCCGTGGGACTGCGGGGGGACGGGGCTGTCCTCGTCTGAGAGGAGACGACAGGCAGGACAGAGGTGGGGGTGTTCTGTAAATACCGGCAGGATGCACTGAGGACCCTGGCAGGCCGTATCCGGCCCGCGAGCCGTAGTTTGAGGACCCCTGGGTTAAAGGATGACACATGCACGCTATATGCAAGCAACCGAATTATATAGAAAAAATTGAACACCTTCCTAAATTATTTTTTCCTTATGTGTAACAAAGGGACCTTCAGAAATTATTGAAGAAATAGCCACTTCTGAAAATTGCTGAAGATCTTCAATATAAACTGAAAAGGAATAATATTGTTAGATCTATAGCCTGTGTATGAAACTACTGACATACAAAGGAAGGAAATTTATTTTGTCATGGATTGTACTTACACATTTAATATCATATTATTTTTTTCAGAAAACTGAAACCGCGTGGAATTACTGAAAACACTCTAAAAATGATACAAAGTCTCTGTGGAAATTCTCATTAAAAAAAACATGAGCAAAGTAATGATTTAACTTGAGGGTAGGTATAAAATGAGGTTGTAAATTCCACTAACCCACTTTAAATGTTATGAGGAAATTTTAAGACAAGTCCAAAAACTAAGGAAAAAAAAAGTCATTATAACCATCATTTCTTGGTACATGATGTTTCCCTGAGTGGATATTGCACAGACATTTCAACAAAAGATGTATTAATCAAGACTAAAGGTATTTAAAGGTACAAAAAAGATAAAAACCTTCTTAAAATGGCTGCAACTCAGTGCAAAGATGTGATGTAGTATGCTGAGTTTTTTGAATCCAATTTCAAATTACACAATCACGAGGGATGGTAATCATTATGAGAGATGTAACTCTCAGCTGCTGCTCTTGGAAAAATCTGCAACATTTGAGACAAGCATATAATACCATAACATCTTGTGCAGAAGGAAAGAAATCCTTTGTCTCTGGCATATTTATACTGATATAGAGATGTGAACAGTAAGAGACCAAGTGTCAAACAGTTTTGTGCCCTGGTGTACCATTACTCTCAGATATTATAAAATCTATGCCATACTGTGGGGGTTTGAGGGGCTTCAGGTCTCAGGGGTGGGCTTGCAGAGGTCCTTGGGCTTTTAGGGAGGGGAGGGTGTGTAAGAAGGGCCCACTTACCTGTCTGTGTAAAAACCTGTTTTCCTTAAGGGATGACTCTCACTCCTGCCTGCTCTCCCCAGAGCCAGGGGTACTCTCAGCACAGGCTGCTCCCCCTGTCCCCTGCTGTTTCCTGGGGCTGAGCTAGGACTGGGACGGCCCTCGCTCCTGCCTGTTCTGGGGAGGCGGCGTGCCGATTCGCAGCCACCGGCACGCAGCCCCGGGGTCATCTCATGCTGCATGTGGTGCATGGTGATCCCCTGGTCCCGGGGCAGGCAGCAGCCTTGGGGGCACAGCCACAGGGGAGCCCTGGTGTGCCCGTGGGTGGCAGCAGGGCAGCGCAGTGGAGTACAGTCCCAGCAGCTACCAGCTTGCAGGCACAGACACGCTGCAGGTGCTGGCACCGGACCCTGGTGCAGCCGCGGCTGGAAGCATGAGCGCGGCAGCTGCTTGTGGACAGTGGCAGGGGACCAGCGCTGGCACCATACTGGCGAGGGCCACACAGAGGGNGCAGTGGAGTACAGTCCCAGCAGCTACCAGCTTGCAGGCACAGACACGCTGCAGGTGCTGGCACCGGACCCTGGTGCAGCCGCGGCTGGAAGCATGAGCGCGGCAGCTGCTTGTGGACAGTGGCAGGGGACCAGCGCTGGCACCGTACTGGCGAGGGCCACACAGAGGGGCGGCAGTCACTCCAGGGCGTCCCCAAAGTGCCCGCAGTCATGGAAACAAAGATGGCGACTGGAGCCCTGGGCGCATAGTCTCCGGCAGGAACCACCATTGTGCCTGGAGTGAAGATGCCGGAAAAGAGGCAGGGCTCAGCACTACTGGCCAATCAGAAGATGGCTTAGCCAGGAAGAAGACAGCGAGATTCATGCAGGACCTAGAGGGCTTAAAAAGCTGAGCACAGAAGCCCTCCCCTCTTTTCGCCTTCCTGTCCAGGGACAAAACACACAGCTTCTCTCCGCCCCAGTCTCAGATCCCGCGGCATGATTCCACCCATTCCTCTCGGCACAAAAGCGATTTCCAGCTTGGAAGCAAGTAGCCACTTCCCGAAGGTGTCGTGGGAGGGGGTCATTTTTCACTTCTTTTTGTGTTTTGAAGGAAACCTCGAGGGATGAGAGTGACACCAGCAGAGAAGGAGGGAGAGAGACTGCTTCCCTCCTCCTGTTTTCTCAGCTAGTCACCTAGTTGGGAAAGCAGTTCCCTTTTTGGTTTTGTCCCTTTTTGTGTTTTCTGCATCTTGAGTGTTTCTCTGTGTAAATTTTGGGTCCTCGTGGGTTGTCCCTTCTTCCTTATTTTAAACCCCACTTAATAAACTGTTCTCCTGCTGCCAAGTTTGTTCAGTCTTCTGTCATCTTTATTGTGCACACCCCTCAGACAATAAAAAGTGGTTCAAACCACCACACATATTTTTTTTAGTTCATCACACTCTCAAAGTTTTGGAGTTGAGTGAAGCTTTACATAGAGGTATTAAAAACCCCATAGCAGATAGTAATTTACATCACCTATGTAAATTTTATTTGAACAATTTAAATTTGAAAAGGATTCATGACTACAGAGATAATGTATTCAGATTGCTTTTGCCCATGTATGAATACTATTTATGCTGTACTGTATTTCCATATACTCTTTGATTTGTAAAGTTAAACATTTATGTCATTTATTGATATAATTATTCCAAGTCTTTGGAGAATTAGTGAGCACTGATCAATAGTTTCGAGGTTAATCAGTACTTTACTTCTTGACACCAGTTAAATTTAGTTCAATTAGACAGAATTGATGCTAATTACTGTCCTGATTGAGCAGTGGTTATTACCATATTACCATTCACTATCAGAAAGTTAAATCAGCTCCCCAAGAGACAATTCAATAAAGCAGTTATAGTGACATAGCATGCCCCAATTAAACAGTCTGTATTGTGATAACATATTTGCATAGAAATTCTCATGCTGATACAAATTAGAAACATGTATTATTTTTTAAGACTAGACAGCGTATAGCCAAGAAATATATGCATGCAAAACAGTATAAAGATGTGAAATTGATTCTAAAGCAAATTTCAATTACATCCATGAACAAAATCCCTTGTATTTTCAAGATTCAATTGAATAATATACAAAGAAATCAGTGCTTACCTTGGGGGGAAAATTGAGAAACTACCTTTTCTGAAGGGACCTGAGCATTTAAAAATATTATGTTAGCCATGTTTTTCACCTACATATTTTGTTCTATTTTGTTTCCTCTCCTTCCCCATATTCCTTCTGTCCGCTTAGGTGTGTCTTGGTTTAATCCACCTTTTAGTATTCAGGGGGCAGGTTCAATGAAAGTGAGGGAAAACTGAATAGAGTTGTAGCAGGTGAACAATTTATTACAAGGGCTTTGAATTAGAGAGATGGGGTAACCACTGGCGACCCCAGAATTACATTGAGGGACCCCCAACACGCAAAGAAAAAACCACACAAAACAGGAAAAAAAAAAAAAGGAAAGGAACTGTTCCTTTCANGCTGGACATTGAGGCTGTGATCCTTCTCCTCACACCAGCAGCCAAAAAAAAGAGCGGGGCTGGGCCGTGCCTTGACTTTTAAGCCTTCTCCGTCTCGTGTGAATATCGTCACCTTCTTCCTGCCCAAGCTGGCTTCCCATTCATCCAGCCAGTCGGGCCCCGCCTCAGCTTCCAGTGTTTTCCTGATGAAGACCCACGCGTCTCAGTCGTTAGGTGCCATCTTTGTTCTCATGGCGGCAGCCCCTCAGAAATGCCACAGTGCCAACACAGTGTCAGGGCCAGCCTTCTATCGCTGTCTGTTAGCAGCAGTGGTGCTGAAATTCCCGGCCAGGCTGGTCCAGGGCGAGGTGCCGCTGCCCGTGCTCCGGGGTGGAGCTGAGGAGCCGCTGCTGCCCCGGAGGGATGCTGGAGCTTCCCCGTAGCCGTGCCCCCAGGCCGCTGCTTGCCCCGGGAAGCCACTGTGCCGTGCAGGAAGGGACGGTCCCGGCTGCACACTTTGCAGGAAAGGGGGACAATGGGCAGGAACAGAAGCCGTCTGGGCTCTAGGACCGAGGGACCATGCACACTGCACAAGATGGCCCTGGGGCCATGCGCGGCGATGGCCGACGATCGGCCCCCATGCTCCCGGGAGCCCGGGGCAATGAGCCGCCGCCCAGCCCCGGCCGGGGGTGGCGGGGGAGCAGCCCCAGGAAATGAGGAGCCGTTGCCGCCCAGCCCCGGCCTCGGGGGCACCAGGACTGGCGCACGCCCCGCTCCATCCCAGCCCCTGCGGGTACAGGGAGAGCAGGCCTCCGTGCTCCCAGGGAGCCCGGGGCGATGAGCCACCGCCCGTCCCTGTCCCTGGTCCCGTCCCCACTCCGGACCCACAAACCCCAGGAGAGCAGCTGAAACAAAGCCCCCCCCCAGTCCCAGCCGGGGGCAACCCCCCTTCCCAAAACAGCTTTTGAGGAAAATTGAATTTTAATTCAGGTAAGTGGGGTTACTTACATTCTTCCCCCTCCCAAAATCCAAGAATGCCCCCAAGCCCCATGCCTCCTTTCACCCCCCACGATCCCAGCCCCCTCAAACCAGTACAGGTGCCTGGGATGGATGTAGGTGTAGGGATCAGATCTGTGTCTGAAGAGTCACTTGTGCTACATTTTTAACTAAGTGGGGTAATACACAGAATTACACACAGAAT
>VXBA01002325.1:79522-175224 GCA_013399895.1 Serilophus lunatus | reverse complement strand
TTTCCTGTCCCTCCAACTCTTTTAGATGCTGCCACACCCCAGAGACTCAGGACACTGTTCAAGAGGAGCTCAGCATCATGAGAGCTCAGGCAGTCTCTGCCAGTCCAGCAGGCCCATGAAGCAGAGGAGCACAGACAGGTAGAACTGTAGTGTAGGGAAATGCCAGTGAATGTTTTTAGTAAGTTGCAGATGGCAGGTGGAATTTAGGACCCAAGAGCTGAAGAAGGAGCTGAATTGAAAGTGAAAGAACTGACCATGCCATGTAAGGAAGATGCTTGTACAACATGGCAATGTCTGATTGGGTGAGAGAGAAGCGATATGAGAATTGCTTCTCAGTGCTTAGAAAAGTATAAACTATATGTAGACTATAAAAAAGTATTCTGGTAAACAATAAATGGATTTCTCCTTTGACACTACACCGGACCTGGGTAGCCACACTGTAGACTACTAGAATCTTAGAAGTAGAGAAGTATAGACCCAAAGAAGAGTAGACGATTAGAAGAATAGCACCCTGGAAGACTAGCTCCCTAGAAGAATACGTCCCTAGAAGAACAGCACCCTTGAAGAGTAGGAACATAGGATAGAACCCCAGAAGTAGAGCACCCTTGAAGAATAGGAACATAGAATAGAACCCCAGAAGTAGAGAACCTTAGGAGAATAGGAACATAGAACAGAACCCCAGAAGCAGAGCACTCTAGAAGAATAGCATCATAGGAGGAGACCACTCTAGAAGAATAGCATCATAGGAGGAGACCACTCTAGAAGAATAGCACTATAGGAGAAGAGCACCATGGAATCCTTCATAGAATCATCAAAGCAACAGGTCAAGAGGACATTTCATAACATTGTGCCAGGTGTGGTTTAGATTGAATGCCTCATTGAATGTCTTTGTTAATATTGACTGCCATCAGTGGTCCACTCTGGCCACCAATTCAGAGACACGGAGACACACCATCCATGATGCTGCTGCCTCCTTTGATAATGCATGTCGAATCAGGCTGGAGGAGAAAAGACAATGCAGAAAGAACCGTGCCTCGTCAGTACCACGTAAGGAGACTTTCCACTGTGCCTTTTGCAACCGGATTTGCCTGTCCCCCCTCGGCCTTTTCAGCCATCAGCACGCTTGCAGCAAGCCTGAGTAGAGCCCTTCTCGTATCTTTGTTTGCAGAGCCTAGCCTCATTGATGATAAAGATGGAGCAATTAAAGTTCTTTAATGGTCACCTGAAGCTAGAAATCATTCTACATGGAATCAATAGGATCTATCATTCCACTTCATTTGCACGTTCTTGAAAACTAAACACCAAGAAACCTTCTCGGTGAAATCTGAGAAGGCAGAAAAGGCATAATGTCAGTCAGTTGTATCCCTCACCTGACTAATTCTCCCCTTTGAAATCTTCTACTGCCCTTTCTACCCACAGGCCTCATGAGAATTTGCAGAACATGGAGAAAATGGAGGCCAAATCTTCCAAGGCGGACTCTGAAGTTTTCCTGCACTAGTTAGCCTGCTTGTTTTGTCACATGCGTTTCTCTCAATTGAAAATAAATGAAAACGATTGGATGTTTTCTTGGTATGTCCTTTCTTTTCTTTCTCTGAAGAGAACTGTGTCTCCTCAAAAGTTTCAATAAAACCCCCCAATCTAGGCTAGAGTTTCCTGTGGTGCAGTAGGGAAGAAAGAGTGTGCCCATCATGGAAGTTACTGCATATTTCCAAAGGGAGGCTGCAGCTCCATTCTCTCTTCCTTGCTGCACTCTGGTCTCCTTGTTTCTGGGCCATCTCTCCCTCTTGGGGCTTGGCAACTGCATGACTGCCAGCTTGCTGCCTCTTACTGCTGAGATACCTGGGACTCCTACAAACTCTTTAAGAACACTTCCCTTATTCCTTCGTGCCCTTCCCTCTCAGAGAATGAGTGGCCCATTTCTACTGTTGCCAGTCCTGGATCCTTTCCTTGGTTTGTTGGTTTGTTAATTTGTTGTTTGTTTGTTTGTTTGAGGCTCACAGGTCTATTTTGTGAGAGAATGTGGACTGTGGTTTGGCACCAGCTGAACAAAATGCATGGCAGTATATATAATACATATTTTTTATTTATATATACATATATATATATATATATAATTATTATATATATGTAAATATATGTGTTATTGTACAAATTTCACTTCCAAGTAAGCCGCCCTGGTTTCTCCTAGAGGGAGTGAGTAATGACGTTTTCACCAGCTGAACAAAATGCATGGCAGTATATATAATACATATTTTTTATTTATATATACATATATATATATATATATAATTATTATATATATGTAAATATATGTGTTATTGTACAAATTTCACTTCCAAGTAAGCCGCCCTGGTTTCTCCTAGAGGGAGTGAGTAATGACGTTTTCATTGGCAGTTTCCTTCAGCACCTGGACCCCTGCTGGCCTGAAAATAATTTCCTGGGATGTGATTAACAGATTTGACATATCTAGCCCCATCTATGGGTCCTAGATGGGAAAGGGGTTCAGGTATCCTGACATTACTTGACGGTCTTAAGGAGAAGACAATGCCAAAATATTCTTCAAGCAGAAGCTGCAGAAGTGGTTGGAAATGGAATGTTTGGGAAGGGAAGGGAATGTTTGGGAAGGGAAGAGAATATTTGGGAAGAGAAGGGAATGTTTGGGAAGGGGATGTTTGGGAAGAGAAGGGGATGTTTGGGAAGGGAATGTTTGGGAAGAGAAGGGAATGTTTGGGAAGGGAAGGGATTTGGAATAAACAGAAGTGACAAGGCAGATGTTACCAGCTGTTAGCAGCCTGTGACAGTTGTTTTCGAGTAGCTCAGGCCTGGATTTAGATGCTGGAGGCAGCAAGAGAAGAGCTTAGCTTTGTGAGCAATCAATTCTTGTTTTATTAAGAAGAGTTTAGGAAGGTGAGGCTTTCCATAAAATCTAAGGTGTTAACTTAGGGTCTGAAGTGAAATATCATTAGATATTTTTGCCCGATGGTGAAAGGCTATTAAAGAAAGTTTGTGACTTCTACCTTCTAGAATGGACAGCAATATTTAAAGTCTATATAGTAAAGTTACCTAAAATATCAATAATGTTAAATGAATTCTCAATTATCAGACTGTTGGGATATTTTCCAACAGTCCTACAGATTTTGATCAGCAAGAGGAGGCAACTTTCAGACACAAAATTTTTTAATGCTGAAAAAGAATGTGGTGGTTGTGCTCAAATTTCATAACACAATAGCTATAGGTTATTCCTAACACATGTAATTTCCATTCCAGTGGTCTGGAGTCAGGAAAAATTTTGTACAGTGTTATATTCTTCTCAGTACAAATTGCCTAGCAAGTCACTTCTGTTCTCCAGTATCTTCCCATTTATTCCTCAGTATTGAGATCTCAGCTTATCTAGGCCATCTATGTTTTGTGTATCTGAAGGATTCCACTTGGTCTCCAAACACCCAGGATAGCTCCAACAGAAAACTTATCCCATTGCTCTCCAGTGACACCTTTTCAACAAAGCGTAATACAGTGCAATCAGTGAATTTCTATCATGATGGACTCCAAGGCAGAAAAACATTCAGGTGTGCACTATTTCAAACACTATGAAAGCATAGTGAAAATAGCAGATCTAAAATAAATGTTAAAAAACTCAATTACTGTTATAAGCAGACAAAAGCATGTGAAGCAAGCCTGCATGAAAGTATCATTTCTGCAAATGAAATGGTTGAAACCAATGTAGATGACAAAAGCACCAAAAAGTGTCAAGGAGCTGAAAGAAAATGAAGCATATTTCTCACCTCTTGGAAGCTGCAGAAATCCTTGCAATTTAGACCTCCAGATCGCAGTGGCTCTTCTTGTAGGACTTGATTTTTAGCTCATAAGAATTCCTCAATGTGGTCCTTTACTCTTGCAGAATTACAGCTATTGGCTGCATTTGCCATCACCCTTTCCCACCAATGTCAACTCTTTAGCATTAGTGGTATTTAGACTATAGTATTTATAATCTTTGTCAGAACAAATGAAGGAGAATAATTTACTTATGCACTGGATCCTTTTACATTTCTAGTGAATCTCCCTCCCAAGATACTTGACAAGCAGTCCTTATGATCATTAGAAGCTGATATTGGTTATCCAGAGTGGCTCCATCTCACCTTTTAACTCTCCAGCCATACTCAGCGACTGATCTAACCCTTACTGCAAATTAAAGCTGCCTCAGGACGTACAAATTTATGTCGTCAGGAAGGCTTCCCTATGGATCTGCCAAAGACCTCCGGGTCCCTATTGTGTTCCAGCTCTGCATCTGGTGAACATAAAACTTCTTCTATAACAATCTCTGCCATTTCTCTGAAATGCCCTTTCTGTGGCATAGAGGCAATATATACATTAGTCTCTCTACTGGCAACAGAAATGTCCTGCAAAAACTGTGACTTGGTAACTTGGATTGGAAAAGTAGTCATATGTTGATTTACTTGAAATTCCTAAAGTGTTTCTTTCTGCCACATTTTAAAATATATCTAGTAGTTATTAATAGTAAACACTGTATTAAGAAATCTGAACTTCACAGTAAGTTTTTGCCAGTATTGTTACACTGATAGCAAAAGGCAAAAGTCTGCAGTTACAAAATGTTGACAGGCAGCACCATGGCAAACATACTAAAAGTAATTTTTCCAAAGGATTTATTTTTCTAACTGAATCTGGGATTTATTTTTCTAACCAGATCTGGCAAAAGCTTCTTCTTTATGGCTAGATACTGGCAGTCTGACAAATCTGTTTTGATTGGTTTCAAAATCCAAATGGTGTATTTTGATATGGGAAAGGAGAACACAATAAGGAATCTTCCCAGATTTTAGAAAAAAAAAAAACCCTAAGAATAATTATAAATATTTGTCATACCTAGGAAGAATCCTTTTCAAGGCCAGATTAGATGGGTTGTTGAGCAACCTGGTCTGGTAGAAGGTGTCCCTACACATGGCAGAGGCTTTGGAACAAGATGATCTTTAAAGTCCTTTCTAACCCATTCTGTGAGAAGAATGAGTCACTGAAATGCTGTATGTTAAACTGGGGAAATGCAGGTGCCCCATGTATGAAGTAACCCTGGTCTCGTGTCCCTTCTGGTGTGATGAGTTGCTTTAAATTGACTTTTCTGATGGTGCAAATCCCTGTGACTTGTCTTTCTGACACTACCAGGCACTATTTTCATTTTTCTTCTGTGGGAGTGTCTGCTTCTCACTCCTCTGTGCATAAAATCAAACACAAGCTTTGCTGTGCAAACACCTGACAAATGAAAACCCTAGTATTTACATGAGACCTGGACACCACAAGAAAAAACCAGAGAAAAATTTTGAAAACACAGAGATTGTCTTCATTAGGACAGCAATCCCTTCACCCTAAGAAGAGATTAAGGACAATTGATAAAATCATAATAACAACTTGTTAGGCAGTGAAGTGATCAAAGGGCCTAGTTAGCAACAGAAGTAATTGCTTTCTGTTTGTCTAAGCACAGGCTGTGTCTGCTGTGTCATAAAAAGAGTAATTGCAAATGGCATAATTTTAACCTCAGTCTCCTGAGACACCATTGAGGGTAAGGTTGTATGATGTCTTGACAAAAAAAAAAAAAAAGTGTTTTAATATTAAGAGAATTATATTGCAACTGCTACCCCCCTGAAGGTCACTGAGAGGTGGAGTCAGTTCCTTTAGAAGGTTGGTTTGAGTTCTCAGGAAAGAAGGAGCACAGTCCTCAATTTTACTTCCAAGATTTACTCAATGTAGCTGGTGCTGTGAGCATATGACTACCAGCCAGCAGAAAGGCTGCCAAAGATGCTGCAGCTGAGAGTCAGGTATGCAGAAGGTGTTTTCCTAAGCAAGTAGATTAATTCTTCATGCCCCTCAATAATTTTAAGAGTATCAGCGACTTAATCAAGATGATTGTATAAAGTATTTCACCATATTTATGAAACAGAGACACTACATTTTTTTATATTTAGGGTAGTGATAAACAGCTGAAGAATGGAAAGAATTAAGTCCAATTTGCAACACTTCTTTCCCATTTTTGTCTGGGTCCATAGGGAATGAGCTACTCTGTGTACAGTTGTGCAGTTGACAGAAGCAGAATCCCCTTCTTTGTGTGCAGTGTGTCTCTCACTTTTAGAGAAAAAATATTACTACCACATAGTGCATACCTAAGTGCACATATTAGGTCAAAGCAGCAAATCATATTCTGATTTATTGGATTACAGGAAGGAAGGAGGGACAAGAATAGTGTGGGATGAAGACAGATACAGGAGAGTTATTCCCTTATGAGATTTTGGTTAAAATTGATTTATGCTACTGGGAAAGAAGGGAAATTGATTGCAGTCTTGAGGCTGGGAACGTCAAAAATTCTGTCTGGGACAAGATGGGGAAACCTGGATGTTGATCATACTCTAGGATGATATTAACAATGAAACATTTTCATTCGAGAATATTTGGTCTTCCTTATGCTCTCCAGATTTTAGTTCAGCATCTTCTTGAATAGCTCATGCTCTGCTTCTATAACTTGCAGCTTCTGCTGGGGTACAGTACCTTCTTTTCCCCTCTGTAACCTGGTCAGGTACTATTTTGATAAAAAAGGTGCACATGGGAAGCCCTTGCTTGTTTGTGACTTAGTTCCCTGCTTGCTGATTTATGTATTCCCCAGGCTACAACTGGGTCCTCCCAGTTTCTCAGGCATAGAAGTTTCCATGGTAACTTAGTGAGTGAAGGTAAAACCATAGTGGAAATCAGTACTAAGCCAAAAAACCACCAATGTGCAGAAAAACAGCTCAGGACCAGATTATGAAGCATTCTGGCTTGATAAGGGCAGATCCCACCTGGGGAATTTGTGGATTTCTGAGCTGCCCTTTCACCTTTTCTCCCTCTTCACTGCTAATCTGCCTCTTTGCCTCACCAGGCCAAGTGAAAAACACCAAATACGTAGTTAGGACACTGGTTGAAAGTGTCCTGAGGCTGCAAAGCCAAACCAGAATCATCATCCTTGGAGGATTTAATGCTGTGGCAGCTGGTGAAGCAGAGACAGGAGGAGATGAGCCCCTCTTCAGCTGGCACCACCACCCCTGCTGAACTGCAGCTTGTCAGTTTAGCCCAAGTCCATACTCTTGCTTCCCTTTGAAGGTGATGTCGCACTACACAGGTTGTGATTCTCCTCTCTCTTTGCTGTAGGTAGAAGGACCATCTCCTTGCTGCAGTGTGCAACAGGAGTCTAAGCCACAGAGGAGCCAGTGACTGGTGGTCTTGTTTCCCAGGTGTATATACTTCTGCCAATAGACTTGACCATCCACTTTTGGCAGATAGCCATGAGTGCTGAAAATTTTCTTAGAATAGTTTGGGTTGGAAGGGACCTTTAAAGGTCTGTCAGTCCCAGGGGCAAGGACACCTTCCACTAGACCGTGTTGCTTAGACTCCCATTCAGCCTGACCTTGAACGTTTCCAGCAAGAGGGCAGTCACAACTTTTCCGAGCATTCTGTGCCAGTGTTTTGCCACCCACGTCATAAAAAATTTCTTCCCAGTGTCTAGTCTAAATATTCTTTTGGTTTTAAACCATTAACTCCAGTCCTATCACTACAGACCCTGCTAAAAAGTCCGTCCCCATCTTTCTCACAAGCCCCCTTTAGGTACTGAAAAGCTGCAAGAAGGTCTTGCAGGAGTCTTCTCCAGGCAGAACAATCCCAACTCTCTCTTCACTCCTAGCCCTGCTAGGGCTAAAGGGGAAAAAAGCATGTGGATTTGAAGCTGTAGTTGCTTGTGCTTCTGCTCCCAGGAATCACTATGGGCCAAGCACGTACTCTGCTCAGCACAGGAGGACTTTCCTGTTCAAGTTTCTGTTACTCAAAGAAGTTTTTTTTTAATAAGACACTGGGCACCCAAAGGGATGGTAGAATTTATTAGAACACAATAGCAGCCCAGACTGCCCAAGTGAAATGTACTTCTAGCTGTCCCCCAGCAAAACCTGACACAGCAACATCATCAATAGCAGGGAGACAAGAAACTGATAATTATCTGCCCTAGTCACAGTGCAAGCAGACCTACTTGTTCAGCCACCAACAGGAAGGCTGAGTTGTGAAGGGAGCTGCTGCCTCCTTTCAAAATATTCTTTTCCACACTTTGGGTGCTGGGTGGTTACTGCAGCTTCACAGGAATAGGAGGGTTGTTCTTGACTCTGACATCCTTCTGCTAGTTTGTGACTAGTGTGAGCAGGTACAATCAGTGGAAAAGGAATCATGTTCAAATCTGTTTGCTACTTAAACTCAAAAATCTAGAGTAATCTTAAGGAAAAAACATTTCTTAAAGAATTTGTGGAACTCTAGGAGGCAACTGGGAGCGTGCAACTCAAATTTATTTTAACTACTCTTCTGAGTCCTCTGTCTTGCATGTTATGCCAAAGGCAAGAAGAAATTTGGTTGTGGAGCAGGCTGGGGTGTCCCTGGAATATCCCCTTCCCTGCATCTGCCCAGTTTTTTGAGAGCACTGTTATTGTGAAAGCTAGTTATTAAGCTAAAGAGGGATATCTTTCCTAGTTTGGAATGTACTGCTAGGAATGAAGCCTAAAGTATGAAAGGAGTACTTTGGCCTGATTTCTTAATACAATAGGATTTCTTCAGGTCCACAAACTGGCTAATCAGCTCTGAAAAGCAATGGAGTGTTAATAACTTTCAAACCTGCTCATCACTAGACCTACTTCTTCTCCAAAAGAGAGAGGTCCAGCAACTCTGACTTTCTCCAGTGTACAGTAAAATATCTGACCACACGAAGGCAAGGCAATAAGAAAGACTCGTTATGGTCAGTAGGGGAAAGTCTGTAGCAGAAGCTCTAAAAAAGAACATATAAAAATTGAAAGAAAATTATGTATTTGAGGCATGTTTGCTCTGCATGTGGTACTTCCATGCAATCAACACAACGAAGAATCACTAAGCTGCAAACTTGTATCTCCATCTGCCAGGGATTAGCCTCCAGAAAAAAGAACTATCTTTGAATTAAATACTGGAACAGCAATTACTTCTTACAATAAGGGCTGGAAAAATCAGGATACATTTTGCTTCTCTGATGAGTGACAG
Source organism: Serilophus lunatus (assembly GCA_013399895.1). NCBI lineage: Eukaryota > Metazoa > Chordata > Aves > Passeriformes > Eurylaimidae > Serilophus > Serilophus lunatus. The sequence continues at coordinate 166,149 of VXBA01002325.1, read as the reverse complement.
TTTTGTTGCTTGCATTGCGCTGACTACTTGACCACAGGCTTCATTTCTGTGTCTCCCTTGGTCTGTGCCCTTGAGCTGTCTTGATAAAAATGTGCAAAACACTATGTGATGCAAACCTGGAGAGTGCAAAGCACAGATCTGTTTTTAATTATTGAGAATAGATTTATGCAACTGACAGGATGACAAAGCTAGAAATACACCAAAAGATTTGACAGAGAGGTGTGCCATTGGTGTAGGCGTACATCAGTGCACTCCTTTTTTCTGTCTCCATCAGTACAGTTTAAGATGCATTGAGAAGAGGTGTGTAACATAGACACTCCTGGGAGCAGGGCTAAATGACCACTGCTTTTTCAGTTTGGTCTTAATCAGTGTTTGCAAAAAGCAGCTGCAAGACATCATCATTCTGACTGCATGATGTAGTAGTACTGGTAGGAAGTCACGAGTGTCAAGGCAATGGGGAATTTGCCTTCAGACCTGAATTATTCTCCCAGGATGCAGTCAATGAAAGTTTCTCTTTTCAGATTCAGTGTTTCATGGATACTCGATCACCTGAAATAGTGTTTTGTCCTCCAAAACTCTCTGACTGGTTGCTAAAATTAGAAAAACAAAAACAAGACAGCCTGATGGAGCTCTGTCTCCTCAGAATGTTTCTTGGTCCGCTCTTATGTGCCCATCACTTAACCTCAGCAGTGGAAAATGCTAAGCAGTTTGTCAGTGTTAGCATAAAAGCTGCTTTACAGAGTATTCTGGGGTTTTTTTCCTTCTTTCTGGCCCCTTCTTGTGGAAGTTTGCTGTAATAGACTGTAAATAAATGTGCAGTTAGAGCCTACACTGAGGCTGTCTGAAGCTTGAAACTGTTCATGGTAGTAACAAATAGCTTACCTGTTTCCTAATCAGTGTTCTTCAAACCTTAACAGGCAAATAAGAGAACACACACTGTACATGCACAAATTTGCAGAATGCTTTTTCAGTGCTGGAATTAGCATGGCACACAGGAAATGGTTGGTGAACAAGTTAATCTGCTGGTTTGGCATTACATTTCCATCCATCTCTGCAGCTTTTTGTGACTTACCGCCTGGAAAGCTACACGGGCCAGAAAGGGAAACTTTCCTTCTGAATGATAGCTCTGACTTCTGTAGTTGCTCTGTTGCTTTGGCAGCTGCAGAAGGGGGTTATGTGCCACTGCTGCTTCATTTGAAGCCTGCCAAAATATCTCTGATAACTGACATGTGAAGCTCGATTCAGGCTTGCACTCCAGATCTCCCAGATAGAGAATGCTAGCCAGAGAGATTTAGAGGTTGTTGGTTTGGTGGTTTGTTTTGGTTTGGTTTTTTTTAGGGGAGTGGGAGAAGAAGGTGGTTGGTGTTGGTTTGGGGGTTTTTATTATTTTGTGGGGGGTTGGGGGCTTTTTTTTTGTTGATTGGTTGATGGGACTTTAGGGAGTTTTGCGGGGGTTTGTTTTTTGGTTGGTTTTTAGTCTCCTGTTTTGGTTTGGTTTTTTTGTTGGGTTTGGCTTGGTTTTTTTACAGTGCTTATTGCTGTATAAGCAGAACTTGTCCCCTAGACTTTGCACTTCAGGACAGGTAGAGGCAGCCTGCTAGGAACAAGTGAATAGTTCAATAAACAGAGGAATTAAAATGCTTTGTTTCCTTGGGTATTTCTCTCCAATCTGATGCATATGAATAGATATAATAACACTAGATGTAAGTACTTTTGACAGCTTTGTTAACAATTGAGAGTGTTTATAAAAGTTTTCTCACCACTTGGATCTCATTTTGTCCTGTTCTTCGTGCAGTCAGCACCCCTTTATCAGGATTGTGTGATTTCTCTCTTTTGCACAGCCTTTTTGTCTCTCCTGCCAAACTGAAAATGATGATGGATCCAGAGGTGCTCAGGGAGCCATCCACAGCCCTTATTTCTGTAGGTGGGGTAGGAAGGGTGGAAGCATAGGAAGTAGACAGATATGTTTGAACTGGGAGTTACAACTGTTTTGATTTTTTTGATCCTCTCAAGCTTCTTCATCAGGAAGAGGCAGCTAAAGGAAGCAAAATAAGTTACTCTGTGTCGAACTTTTTACTATTCTTGTGTAGAAGAGAGTATGGAATCATGAACAATTACTTTGCTTTTAATGGGAATTTTCTTGGAAGTGCACCATTGTTTCAGCGTCATTCAAATCAAGGAGGTTAAAGTGAGAAGTGGCATGGGATTACTTAAGTGATTCAGGGTGAAAGAGGGTGTCCTTAACTAGTATGAAAGATCATGTGAGATCTCTACATGTGTTATTACAAGAAATGGCACAGACCCACTCATGAAGTTGAGGACAGGTCAGCCCAAGCCAGGATGTCAGAATTCCAGTGTAAATCACATTAGATAGAAAAGTCAAACACAAACCAAACAAACAAAAGGAGCGTGAAGCAAGGGGGATTAAGCTGGAAGTGACACTGATGGACTTGTTGAAAGAAGCTTTGAGGAGCTGTTGTGGTTAGACACCAGCCAGCCCAGCCTCTCACAGCTGCTCACTCACTCCCCCACCAGCAGGAAAGGGTAAAAGCTGGAAAACTCATGGGTTGAGATAAGGACAGTTTAATGGGGAAAGCAAAAGCCACATGCCCAAGCAAAGCAAACGAAGGTATTAATTCTCTGCTTCCCACGGGCAGGCAGGTGTTCAGCCACCTCCAGGAGAGCAGGGCTCCATCACAGTTAGTGGTCACTTGGGAAGACAAGCACCATCACAACAAACGCCCCCCCTTTCTCCTTCTTCCCCCCACTTTATATGGTGACCATGAGTCCATATGATCTGGAATATCCCTCTGGTCAGCTGAAGTCACCTGTCCTGTCTGTGTCCCCTGCATCCTCCCTCAGCCCCCTCCCCAGTGTGGCAGTACAAGAGGCAGAAAAGGCCTTGGCTCTGTGCAAGCCCTGCTCAGCAATAACGAAAACATCTCTATATTACCAACTTTGTGTTAAGCACAAATCCAAAACACAGCCCCCATACCAGCAACTGTGAAGAAAAATAACTCTACTCCAGCCAAAACTAGCACACGAGGCGTATTCTTTACACAGAAACTCCCCTGCAGAGTGATGTCTAGAAACTTCTCTGCTTTCCTGGGTAAGGAGCAGAAAGCACTTTGCACTGACAGCTAGCTGTATAACTGAATTTCCACCGTGAAGGCAAAAATGGGATAGCTTTTATGAAGCCAGAGAAGCCCATTCACACACAGATACATGAGCAGTGGGGCTGAAGTGGAAGCCAGCTGTCCCTGCTATCCCAAAGTATTAGAATAAAAAAACAACAGAGAGGCAATAAATGAGCAGCCTTTAGTAAAAAAGTGTTGGCAAGCAAAATGCTAAATTGTTCAACTGCACAATCTTACACTTATCAGGCAGAGTAAAGCCCATCTCTAAAAGCAACTTGTTTAACCCCTGGTTAAAGCTGGCTATCTCTGCTACTGACAAACAGAGCAGCGTCTTGAGCAGCACTCTGTTGTCCTAATGCCGAGTGGTGACAAATCTGAAACAGGATTTGCATTGGAAAAAGAGATGAAAACCAAGGTTTTAAGAGATTTGAGTTTTTGCATGCCTATTGTGTAGGTAATATAAAAAGCCAGCTTAAAAAAAAAAAGACCTAAACAAATACTGAGTCCTACTTCGCCTCTTGTTACTTGTAGAGGAAAACATGGCATAGATGCTGTCAGTCGCAAGTGACAAGGCAGAAAATGTGTCTACACAGTGCTAAGACAGAGCAGTGAGAAATGTGTTGTTTACTCATCTATTTTATTTTTAAATTCATATTCTAAAGTGTCTTAACATTTTCACCCATCTTTATTCACCTTGAAGATCTTTATCATAAAACCAAATATTTGTAGAGCAAAAATCAGCTGTTGGACAAAACACAGACTGTTACATTGCAAAGTAAATTAATAGGTAATTAAAAGCAAATTCTAATGAGATAGTTTGCAGCACATTCTCCACATAGGTGGTAGCAACTGACTTGTGAATAAAGGGTGAGATGTTCCATATTGCCTTGTTACTATAATCTTATTAGAATGAGTGGGGTTTTTTCTCATTTTCTGTTGAATCTAGGTATCAGCAGGAGGGAGCATTTAAACGCACAGACAAGATTAGGAATCTGCATAAATATATGAGAATGTTTCTTCATCATCATGTATGCACAGGGTTTTCACTTTTTTCTGTCTCACACCTACTGGTGCAGGACCTGGCTCCTGTAATCTCACCTAATTCACTGAAAGGTGAAAGGGCAAGAGGAAATGACCTCAAGTTGCACCAAGGAGGTTTAGAATATTAGGAAAAATTTCTTCTCTGAAAATGTGGTCAGGCAATGTTATACACTGCCCAGAGAAAGGGTGGAACTTCTGGAAGTGTTCAAAAGGTACATGAATGTGGCACCTGGGAACATGGCTTAATGGTCAACAAGGCAGTGCTTTGTTAATGGTCAGACTCAATGATGTTAAAGGTCTTTTCCAACCTTAATGATTGTGTGAGTCTATCTATTGGGAAGACAATCATGGTAATTCCTGTGGGTCAAAACAATGCTTACCTCGAGAACTTTTATTACACGAACAATCTTGCATATTGTGCCTGTAACTTCTAGCAGGTGCTGCTGAGTTGTTAACACCACATGTACTCACACTGTTAGAGTTTCAGTTGTAAAGCTGTGAAAGAACTGAACTAATCCTGCCTTGAATGTGCAGCTGCTGGTGATTTTGATGCACATGTGGCTACCTGACATCTCAAGTCTCAGTGCTGGAGGACTAGAGGCATTAATTGCCCTAAATATGATGTCTTGAAGGCTTCAAACATCTTGATATGTACCAAATGCATCCCAAAGAAAACTTGCATTTTAAATTTGATTCTTGCACCATGGTTTTCCATAAACTGAAACTCTCTTTTAGAAACTTGTACCATCTGTGTTTTATTAATAGCTCACAAAATGCTGCCCTGGGTCTGTGGTTTGTCTTCTAGTGGGGTAAAATTGAGAAAACAGATCTAACACCTCTCCGTTTTTAAAATTTTTTAGCAAATGTGTAAGTAGTATTTTTGCATGTAGAACACAAGAGACAGACATTCCATCACACATGGTCATCTGTTGTACAGTACAGCCCCAGCTGGTGGAGATAGAGGAATGCAGGCAGAAATCCTCTCTCTGAATGCACTTAACTGCAGCATGAGAACTCTTGTTGGTACACTAAGGCCTGTACATGTCTTATTTCCACAAAACCCTGTCTGAATAAGAGGCTTGAGAAATACATACCTTCATCAACCAAACCATGAGGCAGCATACTTCTGTGGTAGCTTCTTCAAAAGCACCTCCAATAGTGTTTCAAAAACCAGTGAGAAGCTTTTAGAGAAGCAAGTGTAAGAGGCATGAGGATATTTCATAGGAAGTGGTATGTGATAGCAAGGGAAATATTAGGGAATGCAGGGAATATAAATGATGCAAAGAAATTGACATCTTTAAAACACATCTAATATCTCAGCAGAGTTCTACATGCAACCACTTCAAACACAAGATTAAAAAGTAACAGCACATTTGGCCTGTGGAGCAGGTTCTTCATCTTTTACTCAGTTTAAGTTGGCCTCAATTTCAAAGATTTCAGCAGAGTTGTAAGAATTGTTGTTTCCTGAGAACCTGACCTGACATGTTCAATCACATTGCTCTGTTTCTACAGTTTACTCAATACTTCATGTTGGAGGATTCTCAGCCTTCCAAGAAAGAGCGATAGTCCTAAGTGCCTGAGATGATATCTCAAATCATGCTAGGTGTTATTTTTAGGAGGTAGGAAGTATGAGAGAAAAGGAAAAAGCTACTGTTTTAATGTACTCTGGCCCGTGGCAGACTCCATATGTCCCCTGAACAAATGAATCAGAGGATCATAGAAACATTATATGGTTTGAGTTGAAAGGGATCATCTCATTCCAACCCTCTGCCATAGGCAAGGACACCTTCCACCATCCCAGGTTGCTCCAAGCCCCATCCAACGCGGTCTTGAACACTTCCAGGAATGGGACAGACATAGCTTCTCTGAGGAACATGAGTCAGGGCCTCACCCACCTCACAACAGAGAATTTCTTTCTAATATAACCTGAACTTACACTCTGTCAGTTTGAAGCCATCGTTCATTGTCCTAAAATGCTCTTGTCCTACATGTCCCTCTCCAATCCTCTTGTAGCCCTTTAGGTACTGGAAAAGGCTCAAAGTCCCCCTTGAGCCCTCTCTTCTCTGGGCTGAACAACCCAAATTCTCACAGCCTGTCTCCATAGCACAGGTGCTTCAGCCCTCTGAGCATTCCCGTGGGCCTCCTCTGGGCTTCCTCCAGGAGTTTGGTATTCCTCTTACTTTGGGGATGCAGAGCTGGATGCTGGACTGAACATCTCTGTACTGCAGGGGTGTTGGCACACTTGTAAGGTAAATGTGAGAGATGTCTGAAAGTATGAGAGTAAAAGAGATGAGACTCAGAGGTGGGAATTCTGCAGGACAGCTAATTTGCTGCTTCTGCTGCTGGTGGAGAGGTGAGGACAGGGAAGATTTGCTGCTGCAGGATGGAGGAGCCTTCTCACATCAACACTTTGTGCATGCTCTGGGTGTCTCTCAGTGGAGAGGTGATGGTATGTTTCTGGTATGCTGGCACAGGCAGAGCAAGTGCTGGGACTGCGGCATTTTCAACCTCTTAAGAGTGGTAGTACAACCTCAGAACAATGACCTGAAGAAGTGGGTGACTCGTGAAAGTCCCCATTCTCAGCTGACCAGAGTCATAGCTCAGCCTGCTGAGATTTCTTCTCCTCTCTTTCTTCTTCCCCTCCCTGCTTCCATACAATCAGACCATTAAAGTGATTTAGACTGAAGTAATAGCAGTGATTAGAACCAAGAGACAGAAAGGAAACTGCTATGCAAGCCAAACAGGCTTTTGTCAGCAGTCCATTTTTAATATAATCTGCAGTATGTTTCATAATGTAATTCTCCAGTGAATCTGAATGTTTAAATATACCTGCAAAGGAGAAAAGTCACTGGCTTATACAAAATTGCTCAGAAGTATATAATTAATTTTGATACACTGAAAATCGAGCAAGACTACACTGAGTTATAATGTTGGGCTTTATGGGCAATTTAATGCAAATGAGAAACTTTTTTCTTTCGTGCATGCAGATCTAAGGTGATGAATGTTGGTTTAAACAAAATAAACTTCTTGTCTTTTGGTACATACATGTTTTTCTGACTTTGTCTCCAGAACAGCAAAAGATTTATTAATGTGATCTCCCAGAAGAAATCTAAACCTGGGGAAAAAAGTACAGGTTTAAAATTAAATTGGTCATTAAATTATCTCTGAGTTCCCAGGACTTGAGCAGAGGGCTTCTGTATTTTCAGAACCTATCAGATTTTTGCTTGGAAAGTGAAGAATTAGGAACTTTTTCTTGATCTTTCACATTTATCTCTGTTCCATTTTTCAAGCTCTTGTGGCATACCTGATATTATGAGAAAATACTGATTTCTCTCTCTCAAGATGCTTTGTGCTGTTTATACATGGTGCACCAAATCAAAGATCCATTGTGGGAGAGGTTTTGCAGTCTCTGTCCTCTGAGTATCTTATGCAGCTGGCTGCTTATCTGCTCTCTGGTGGGGTAGGTGAGGGACAGAAAAGTCCTTGACTGTGTGTAAGCATAGCTCAGCAGTAATAAAAACATCCCTGTGTTATCAACACTGTTCCCAGCACAAATCCAAACACAGCCCATACTACCTCCTGTGAAGAAAATTAACTCTATCCCAGCCAAAACCAGTACAGTGAATTCGTAAATGTTTAGTTAGCTCAGGCATCTCTCTCCTGTCCAGGGAACACAGGTGAGATGAAGAGGATCTATTTAAGTGTTCCCTCCAGTGGTTCTTCCTCTGTTGAGTATCCCATGTGCAGAGCAGTCGCTCTGCTTGCCCAAGACATTTCTCTCCCTCCTTGTTCTGGAGGGAGGGTAAGGTAAAACAGCCTGCCCTGCCCTGTCCTGCATCTCCATCTCTACAAAAACCCGTGGTCTTTCTCTCAAATCAAGGAGGACTTGGTCACTCCCATCGGTTCAGAACTGGGATTGCATAGAAACGACTTTGCCAAAAAAATGGTGGTGGGTAGGGGCTGCAAGCTGCTGCAAAGAACCAAGTTCACAATTTTGCACTGCTTTTATGGAATTTGAACCACTGCAAAGAAGGCAGGAGAAGTGCAGTCTGGTTACTCTGTGGTGAGCAGCTGTGCAAGGCTGAGCCATTGTCACTCTGTATTCACAAAGCCCAACTTCTCTGCAAATAGGCACACTGAAGAGAAATAGGCTGGCTAAACTGGACTCTTTCAGTGCAGACATGGAAAAGTAGGGGTATATTTTAATGGCAAAGGAGAATTGAATCTTTTTCACGTGAAATTGCTACCTACAGAAAATGAGAGTGAAGATTAGGGCCCTAAATGACCCAACAGCAGTACTAATATCACAGTGTGGCGGGATGTGGCAATGTCTCAGTACTGGGCAATAAAGTTTCTGTTAATGTCAGCACCTTAACAGGAGTTAAAAGCCTGATAAATAGAAAAAACCTTTTCTTCCAAGGCTATGTGCCTAATCTCCTGTGTGAGATGATCTGCCGAGAGAAAATAACTATAAGCTGTCTACTATAGGCAGATGAAAAAGGGCAGTGAACCATAATGGAGAGAAAACTGCCCTTCTATCTGGAATTATTAAGCAAAGGAACATTTTTTAAACAAACACATTTTAAGCAAATATAAGGTTATTAAAGGTGAATCTGCTTCCTGAGCATTCTTGCACCCTTCAAGGAGTGACACACACATAGCACAGGCAGCAGAAAATAACTGATACTGAAGCATCTGCTGGCATCAAAAAAGAGCCTGAGACTTGTCTAAGGCCAGGAGCAGTCTCACTTTTGATTTTCATAATAGTGGTATTTTCTGCATATGTTTGGCTTCATTTATCAAAAACAGAAAGAGAAAATTATGTATTTGACTGCAAATATCTTGAATGATCTTGAAAGGCACTAACTGAGGGCAGACAAAAAAAAAAAGTTGTGGATGGATTAATTTTCCCTAAAGAAGGCCTTGGCTTTCATTTGTGAAGTGCTAACAGAAGTCAGAAGTCTGACTTCCTTTTCCTCAGATGTTGCTATCTACATAGTGAGAGATTCGCTTTGCTTTTCTCAAGGGTTATTAGTGAGTCAAAAGAGACCAAAAGACCGAGTTCAAGGTTGGAAGCAGAGGGATTCCTGTGGAAGGCCATACCAGAGTGTGGATGCCTATGTCCTTCCAAAACTGCTCCCAAAACACAATGTTAAACCATTCAAATTTCATTCTGCAGGATACCATAGGCTATGTTTACACCAGCCCTCCAAAGCCAATGAATGGAGGTGGGTTGCTTGTTGGTAGCAGCCTGCCCAACAATTATCATGTCAGGGAATGTGTTGCTCAGTATTGAGAGAGTGAAAATGGAGACAGCAATGGAAGCAAACACTTCTTCTGGGTCACACACGAAATGTGTGGCAAGGCTGTGACCTGAAAGGCAGGCTTAGAAAGCAGCAGTCTTCTGAGAAGGGAGACTTTCTGTACAGGCAATTATGTTGATTCAAGGTTTGTAATAGTTCTAACTATCTCTCCAAAAATGTCCTCATGAAAGATGAATGGAAGCTGCTTTTTAGGACACATGAATGTTTTGGCATACTTTGGATTGCTTTGCAGAGTCACAATATCACAACAATAGATATGTGCTCTCAATAATTGAGCACACAATTTTGTCTTCTGCTGTGTTGTCCTAGTATTCTATTCACAGAAATGCATGCTTGGTGACACTGATGTTGCAGTCCAGGAAAAGGAACATATTAAGGATTTTAGTGGAACGTGTGAAAATAAGTAGAACAAAACTCCTGTTGTTTGCACAAGAATAAGTAGGAAGCTTGATTTTGGCTTACTCAGGTGAAGGAACAGTGTTGTTGAAGTGGGAGAATAATAGATACAGGTGGCAGAATAGTTCAGCAGCACTGAATTATTCAGCAATGTTGATTCTGTTCCAGCAGTTTGTTAGCTGAAGGTATTTGGAAAAATTACCATTCCCTCACAACATCTGCCAGCAGAGATTTACCTGAGCAAAGATCTTTGAAAACTTTTTTTTTTATTTTTTTTTTTTTTACCCTTTGAAGGTGTCTCCTGGTGGGTTAATTCCCACATAACATGTAACAGGATAGCATGGGAGGAGGAATAAACCCTTCTTATGGGACCTATCTATGTCCTTTATTTAAGGATTCTGATGGTTCACTGAATGTTGCTAAGACAAAATTCCTGTGCTTGAAGATGGATGTTATAAATAAAAAGAAATTATAGAATTATATTCCAATACAGATTGATGGATTCATGGATTAATTGATTGTAATAGGTAGAATCAATTGAATGAGAAGACCACTGTAGGTCTCTGGTTCAATGTCCCTCTTGGAGCTGGTCCATCTGATTCAGGGGCTTTGCTTGGGGCTTTGAGTGCTGAGTTCAAACACCTGCAAGGCAGAAAACTCTACAAGATTTCTGGATCCCTGTGCTGGTGTTTGACCTCTTCCACAATGACCAGAGATCTCCCTTCCTCCAGCTGGGATGAGTCTGACTCTGCCTTCTCCGTACCTTTCCCGGAGGTAATTGGAGGAAGTCCAGTGCCACCCAAATCGCAATTTCACAGGTGTTCTGTGGGTTTTTTTCAGCTAGGTTTGCAATGAATATCTTTGCTTCAATGACTGTAGATCTGTATCTTATGATGAAAGGGGGAAAAGTAATGATTTTCTGAGAACATAGTCTGAAGGTTCTGATCTTGTGAAACCAGTGGTAAAAAAATCAAAGTCTGAATCTTTAGGTGCATTTTTTTTTCTGCAGTCTGCCAAATTCTATTAGCTAAAACATGGCCAAAATGTTACACTAAGTATAAGAAAAGGCAATAGAATAATATCTGCCAGCTATTGTGTAGGCCACTGACTTTTGTACAGCTTGAAATAAAACGGAATATCAGCTGTATGAAGGGGAAAAAAGTTAATATTTGATGGGTTAGGTGATAAAGAGTCTATGAGCAATCTGTCTTTTTCTTTAAATGATGGTTTACTCACTGTAGACATTATTGTGTCAGCAGCAAGTCTTCTCTGTCATTACTATTGATTAGTGTTGCCCTTAACTTTGGTTTATTTCATGGAAACCAATTGTTGAGCTACTATAAAACTGGAGAGATTGTTCATCTCAGCTGTGAGATAGAGCAGTGTCTGCAATAAGGATCCACTGCATGCACAAGGAGGGGGGGGTGTGATTGTTTAAGCATTTTCTTCATTTTCCACTGGCAAGCAAAGATATCTATTTTTAAAATACCATGTTAAAAACTATAGCTACAATATCTGGAGAAGACAATGCTGAAGCTCACAATTTTGATGAATGCAGTAGCCTCACAAGATATATATAACAGAAAACAATGTCTGTGAGAGAAAATATCCCCACTGCCAGTCACTTTAAAGACACTAGTGCATGAGCATAGCTGAGAAGTACCAAGTTCCTTCAAATCCATACCCAGGAGCCCCACCTTCTTTCTGTTTGGTCCCTGATTTAAAAAAAAAAAAACCAAACACCTGCTTCTTCCTTCTTTGAGGAATCCAGTTTTTGTCTTCTTTGCATTTCATGCATTTGGAAAGGAGTTCTAGCTTCTAACTGAAACTGAAGTATTGAAAGAGGGAAGGTTTAGATGATAGGTAAGGAAGAAATTCTTGGCAGCGAGGGTGGAGAGGCCCTGACAGAGGTTACCCTGAGAAGCTGTGGATGCCCCATTCCTGGAAGAGTCCAAGGCCACATGGGATGGGACTGTGAGCAACTTGATATAGTGGAAGATGTCCCTGCCCATGGCTGTGGGGTTGAAACTAGCTGGTCTTTAAGGTTCCTTCCAAACCAGGCCATTCTGTGATTTTGTGATTTCGAATATGTTCTGAAGTCAAGGCTTTCTTCCCTCAAAATAACATTCTCTGATGGAAGTCATTTGTTGAGAGTCAAGCAAATCCTCATCAAACAATTTCAAACATACTTTCATTTTCTTAGGAAGGACTGATGTTGTCATCAAGGTCTGGTAATTGCCATTAGCACATGAATTCCACAGCTTGAGTGTGACATACACATATTGTATCATTTTAAAATTTCACAGCTCTAAACACACTTGTGTTGGGGGTTTTATTGATTCCCTGAGCTACATGCTCCATCTTGCCTCTAGCTTACTCCTTTCTCTAATGTGATTTTACTGGTTATTAGATTGCTTTCTGTCATAAATTTAACACCTTTTTTTTTGTCTAAATAGTGAATAGTGTGTCTTAATATTTCTACTTGTAACTGTTCTGACAGAATTTCAGGTATCTGGCAGCTAGTAGTGGGAATAAAGGGAATTTATTTAACCACAGAAAGTCAGAAAAACCCCCTCCCCCCCCCCCAAGATTCTAAGAGAAATGAGTGTTGTCTCCCTGTGAAACATTATTTTGTTTTGTTGGTAGAACTGATGAATAAACTGTCACAACTCTTTCATGCCTTGCCATGTGGTTCCCAGAATAAGTAATTCTATCAGAGAAGGAATTATACATTCACAGTTCTGGCATTTCAGAAGTCTAGTGCTGTTTCCTGGACTTCAGTGAAAATTTCTAAAATACCTTTGTCTGGATGATCTGTGTTGATTTTTAGCTGACAGACAGAAAATGGCAAATTGCAAATCTTCTTTTTTGAATGCAAAATATCTCCTTGGTGTTTTCCTCACTTCCCTGTAGTTCCTAGGGGTTCCTAGATCCTCTGAATAAATCAGGACAGGTATTTCTTTCTGTCAGGAGTGCATGCCAGGAGAAGAGGAGCAGAAGGTCACTCTACCGTGACAGCTTGTGCTGCACAAATGCTGACAGGGAGGAAAGGAGACTGTTGCTGTGCTGAGATTTGAAATGACTGTAGCCCAACTTTGCTGATGTGGCCCACAACCGAGGCCTGAGGTGCATAAGGTAGAATCAGTTTTTTTCTAATATTCCTCTTATGAACCTCCAGAGGGACCCTTTCTGTTTCAGCAATGGAAAACAATTCCAATGGCACAGACAGAAGAGGAAAACAACCATTCTAAAAATCCTGACAGCCTGTGATAGTGAATGGAATGAAAAATCAGTGGATGTCCAGTGCTCTGTAGATATCATAGAATCATAGAATAGTTGGGAGGGACCTCTAAAGGTAATCTAGTCCAACCTCCTTGCTATGAACATAGACATCATCAACCAGACCAGGCTGCTCAGTGTCCCATCCAATCAGACTGGGACCATTTCCAGGGATGGAGTCATGGGTATCCTACCGTGTTTTATCCTACTGATGTCCATATTTGTGATAGCTTTCAGGAAACAGAGAGTGACCCATGAGGAGTCATTATCCTTTCATCAGATATTGCAGATAAGGTCTTGCACACCAGTGCAGAAGAGAAGAAACTTTTTTCCTTATAGCTAATCATGCAATTAATGTCATCGCTCCAACTAATAATCTCCAAAACTAGCAAAAGCTTTTCCACTTTATTCTGGGAAGTGGAGAACATTTGGAAGTCATGTAAAGTAATGAAGCTCTAAGCAATTCATGTCGTCCTTGTGCTCTTGAACTGTCTGTTCTGCTGTACCCAAAGCAACCTGCACAGTTCCTTTAAAATTTAAACTTTTTGATTTTCAGTATCTAAAGCAAATAGACAGTATAGAACCTGGATTTCATTTCTCTTGTCTCCTGCTGTTTCTGCAGAGATCCATGAGGTCTGTCTCAGTTTCTGTATATGGATGTATTGCAGTGCAGGTTTAAATGACAGGCCCATCCTCTTCTGACAAATCTTAACAGACTGGTTCTAAAAATATTTTTTTTTATCTTTGAGTAGTTAGAATCCAATTAAATAAGTGAGAAGAAGAAAAACATTTTTTTACCACCATACCAGAATAAATTAATTTTTGTGGGAGCGTGTGTGTCTGAGCAAAACACACACATTTGTCACCAGCCCATCAGTCACATACAAACTGCTTAGCAGTGGTAGCCAGCACATAAGTTCTGCTTGGGTAAAACTGTACCTGATCTCCAAAGGCCCTTAAATAACATTCCTTGAAACTCATTCTCTTGCATTGTTATGAATGGATGGATCCCTCCATCTCCTACTGCTTGGCAAGGAAAATGCCTCAACATGCCACCAGATGGAAAACAATGGTTTTTTTCTTGGAGACAAGTTGACAGTGGTAGAGATGTACTGTGCCAGGTTAACAAGGCGTGTTTGTCAGAAAACAGTACTTCCAGTCACTTTTTATGCATTGCCAAATCACTTACGATGTTTAGAGAATTGAGGAGATGCTTTAACTGCTTTACATTGTTTGTGCAAACCTCTCCATAAAGGGAAGACATCTCATTGGAGACTTTGGGATGCTAATGGGCTGGCTGGTGTAGTAGGACTGTAATTCACATTGCACAGACCCAGGATGGTCACAGGGCTGGATATAGCTTCTAGATGGGTTAATCAAAACAGTGTGTTCAAAAGCAGCCAAAGGTGAATTTCAATAGTGCAGAGTGTTGTGTAATTCTATAGTTGCCCTGTTGTAAATTCAACATCAACATGAATATCTGTCCAAGTTTGATTCCTCAGTCAGTTTGCCAATTTACCAATTTCCAGGACAGGCAGAAAATGTTGGTTGAGCTTTCCTAGGAAATCTTTTTGTTTCTTTGCTTATTGACCTAAGTTTTTTATTTGGTTGTTTGTTTGGTTTTTTTTTTTCATCTTTTCTGAAAATGCATTAGAAGTGGTAAAATGAGTAGCATGAGAGACAAGTTGTGAGTGAGGAATAGACATTGAAGAGTGACTAAAAACCAGCACATTAAGCTATAAGCAGTACCAGGTAATTTTCACCAACAGAAATATACCATGTGAATGCATTATTCATCTCCAGTCACAAAGAATGCAGAGTGCATATCAGTAATTTACAGCTTGCAAGGAGGAGGCACAGCCAGCTGCTGTTTTGACACATCAGGCTGCCAAATTTAACAAACTGGCAGTGAGGTGTTTTTTTAATCTTAGATTTCTACACTAAATTAATTAGCAATTATGTTACACTGCTCTTGCACTAAGTTGAACTCACAAGAGGTGAGAGGTGCTCTGGATGGTTTTGTGCCAGAGGATGGTTTGTGCATTCTCTAAGAATAACATATGCATCCTGCTATCATGAGACATGTTTTGGACTGCATCTACCAGTTCAGTGCACCTGTGTAAAACCTGCTTTGACTAGCTGCATCCTTTGTGCAAAGCACAAGGTTCGAAGGTTCAAATCTCGTGCCTTGGACTAATAGACTTCATCACAGAATGTCCTCTTCTCTCTTTTGAAGAAAATTTTCTACCCTTCTTGAAGAAAACTAAACACATTTTTTAAAAACCTTCAAAGCATATGTGTAGATCACATGTCTTTCTCAAATGCAAGAAAGTGAAAGTTCTTGCACTGCTTCATTTTACAGGGGGTACAAACATATCTAAAGAGTAACCCTTAAAAGAATTACTTTAAAAGTTCAGACTCATTTAAAAGTCTGATGCATTCTGCCAAGCTAGTGACCACTGCTGTCTGCAGAAATCTGACTATACATTCTTATTTGATATCTTTCTCAATTCTCATGAGGAAGCACAGATTTCTCTTCTGTAACTAACACAGAATTGTGTCCTAGAGCTGATGCTGCAGTGCAGATCCAAATGGTCACAGCATATTGTGAAGTAATGGTAATACTGATGGTAATACAGCATTACATATGGCAGTACTGACACTGGAAGGTGTTTATGGATATTTCTTGGCATATTTTTTCAGATGCTCAAGCTAAATACTGAATTAATTCTTCAAAGCTATATATTATACTGCTCATATAACTAATTAGCAGCCATACAGTCTGTTGCCTGCAGTTTCATGGATTTTTCTCCTATATTAATTTACAACAGAAATATTTTAAATCTAGCATCAAAAGAGTCTACTTTGGGATATTTCATGCTGGTAAATGAAGGGAAACACATATCCAAACATCAATATAACCTTGTCTGTAACAATGCAATGCCCTTTTGTAGGGTAAACTGTGTTTATAACACAAGCTGTGATTTAGCTTAGGAGCGTGGAAGTAAATGAGTTCTTGCTTACTGGTAATTGTGGAGGTAAGATGCAGTATTCTTGATGCCTGAACTATATTTTTCTGAATGCATTCTTCTTCACAGCAATATGAGGCAGACAAGGAAATGTGCTTCAGGATAATTATGATGCCTTCTGAGTGATTAAACTGATTCTGCTTTTGACCTTTGGCCTTCCATGTTATCACATTGTTCATGGTGTGCTAATAATCTCACAAAAATTCATGGCTTGTCATGTCTCATTGCTTGAACAAGGTATGCCACACTGCACATTGCAATTGTAATTATGCTGTTCTGTGCTGTGAAATTGTAAACCCTGAAAGTTTGGCCCCCAGATCAATGATCACAAAGGAACCCCAAGAAAGAATTTTCTCTAAACAGATGACATTCTTTTCTCCACATGAGGATAAAATTGTCCTCTTCCATGCACACCCACACATCCCTCCTGCACATCTTCCAAAAGGACTTTTGATATTGTAGGTAGCTTTTGTTTTGGGTGTTGGGGTTTTTTTGTTTTGCCTGTTCTTGCCTTCTTTTTTTTTTTTTTTTTTTTTAAGAAAGCTAATTAAAGGCCTGGAATAACTGCATAAAGTAATAACAGGCTACATATCTTTCCCAGACTTACCTGGTTTTCCCTCAAAACACTGCTCACTGAGTGCTCGTCTGTCCTGTTGACAGAGGTGGGTTAAAGCACAGATAACACATCCAGGAGCCTTTAGAAAAGGCCAGGGTTTTAAAAGAGCATCACACAGACAGAGAGGTAACAAGGTAACAGAAAAAACATGACCTAAAAAATCCAGAGGCAGGAATTCCTACTAATAATCCTCAAGATGCCAATATATCCAAAAGCCCTACTCTGTATCCCAGCAAAGATCATTAGAAGACAGAATAAATTATGAGCCTTTCTGAGATAGTTCACTTCAGTTTCAATCCCTGGGGTTCTGGCTGGCAATGCACGACTGTGATTCTGAATTTTCTGGATGTTGTTCTGGAGCCTGGCCAGCACCTAAGCACTGGCACAGCCACTCACTCACTCATTCCTCTCCAAAGGGTTGTGAAGAAATTAGAAGGAAGACAAAAGGCATTGAGACAGAAGAAGTTTGATAGGTGGAACAGAAGCTGTGAGCACCAGGAAAGCAAAGAAGGGACTTCTTCACTACTTCTCATCATCAGGAAGGTGTTTAGCCCCTTACCGGAGAGCAAGGCTTCAGCAGATGTAAAGACTGCTTAGCAACTGGAGGACAAAGGCTATAACCATGAGGGTTGCTGCTTCTTCCTCTTTTCCTTGAGCTTTTATTGTAGATCATGACATTCCGTGTTATGGAATATTTCCGTGGTTAATGCACATCGCTCTCCCATCTGCGTCCCCTGCCAACTGCTTGCCCAGAGGAGGGACAGGTGGCAACATGAAGAGCAGAGAAAGCCTTTGTTCCATGAGCACTGTTTGGCAATAGTTGAAACAGTCTGCTATCAAGCGTATTTCAGTAAGAAAAGCTACACACAGCATCTTATGGACTCCCATGAAAAAAATTAGCTCTGTCACTGTCAGACCCAGTACAATCTCCACCTTCTGCTCTTATCATTTGCGTCTTACTCAGGTCCTCCACAGATGCTCATCAGTCACCACTCCACTTCCCATCCTTTGTTTTATACACCTATATCCTTCTGTATAGGCATCCAAAACTACTTCTTAGCAGTAGTTGAAACTTTTGTCTCCAGAGGATAAAATATTTCCTCAATGGAGAAATAAAGCATGTTTCTTGATGCAGGTATGGGCTTAGGCTAGTGTTAAGTTTTCATGAATAAAGGATAACTTAGTGTATGCACACACACTCCCTCTGAAATAAGGCTTCCTAAACATCACACACGTTCTGTATGAAACTAAGCTCAATAAGTGAATACTAAAACATATAATATTATGAAATGACAATAATTTCAGTGATGATAACTATATAATATATGACTGTATAACTATATGAGTTGATTGTTCAAGAAATTCTGTTCTTGGTTTAAGAATCATAGGGAAAAAATCAGTGTAGATTGTACAAAACAAAATAAAAATATCTAAAGCCATCAAAAAAATTTAATGTATTCTAGGATTTTTTTTTCAATCAATTGTATAAAAAGTATCTCTGATAACTACAGAGCTTCAAAAATAATCTGGAGCTGTTAGAACAGTAAGGACTGCCAACGTGTACAACTAAGAGATGTTAACTAGTCCAACTGTTAATTTCAGCTATTAAACAAAATAAGAGCTTTTAGCTTCTTCTTTCAGAGTTTCTGACCATATAGGAACAAAATTCCCAAAGGGTAGATGTGATTTAACTCATTCAGTCACTGACTGAAACACATAATGAGTTTACAAACAGGTTTGCAGATACTGCACAAAAACCTTTACTCCTAATTAGATTATACCAGAAGTAGATAATGGTTTTATGGTCTACTTCTCATCATCTTATTAAGCATAACACCATGTGGACTGGAAACAAGGTGGTTTCAAATAATCCTGTGTGGGGTCGTACGATAATTTGACGCAGTCTATGGATCTCACTTCAGAGGAACACATTTAGGAAGTTTGTGTTGATCCTTTGATCATTCTGAAATGTCCATATTTTCAATAGCTTTCTAAATGGGATTTTGCTACTCGAGATACTGAGCTGACAGGGAGAGCCCTGAACAGTGCAGCTGTTTTGCCTTCCAGTTGTCTTAATGAGGATGGAGAGGTTGGAGAACTGCTGTCATCTATTGCAATTGTAGCCAGAATTGCATTACATTTTATGACACAGACTTTTTCAGCATTTGAAGAAAATAATTGATTTTCTCGTTTAAATTCACTGAAAAGACTGGGGTTGAAGGAACATAGGAGCTTAGTTCCAGTATTTCAACTCTCTTGGACGCTGATATAAATAGTTTGGGGAATGCAGAGTGACTGGGAAGACAACAGAAGGGATCCAATCAACCAGCTCCACTAGCCTCTCTCTTTGAACAGACTGTCAACAACAATAAACAGAACACTTGATCATTCCTACCAGACCAGTTTTAGTCCCATCCTAAAATGCTGATACAATGTTAGCTCTTGTGAGCTCTGTTCTGTTTATTTATGATGAGAGGATGGGTTTTTATTCCAAGAGAATCTCCTCACAAGGTGTGAGAAGCTCAGAACACTTGGTCCCTCCTAAGGGCACCAGCTTGAGCTGCTATTTATTGACTTGCTGCACCATGACTAAATTAATTAAAGGAGCCAGGCATCTGGGACTTGGCTGTGGGAAACTTGAGGCTGAGCCAGTAAGAGAAACTTGTCTGACTGTGTGAGAGTCTGCAGGGAGTCAAGCAGGGCACCTGTCAGGTAGCCGGAGACACCAGCGGAATGGGTTTCAGTCCCAGCAGTGACAGTCTGGGGCAGTGTGACTCCAGAGCAGCATCCAAATGGTCAGACAGGAAGATCTTCTCAACAAACCTGTAAGCTTCACAAGTGAGCTTCATGAGCTCGTTCATACAATGAGCTCTTTGACCTGAGTTTCACTGAACACAAGGACAGATCATTTTCTACTGCCTGATGAGTCTCACCTTCATAGTGGGGTGTGTGTTAATTTGAGAAGAATATGGCTTTTGTAAGGTAATATTTTAACTAAGCAAGTGACAATATTTCCATCTCTTTTCTGGTTGCAGGATCAGACCTTGTTCTTCCCCTGTCTTGTCTCCACAAACTTCTCTCGACTACATCTATTTTTAAATACTGCACTGTCCAAGAGCAGAATGTGTCCAATCTTAAAGATTTTTTTGTCTATTAATCAAATTAAGAAAAGGTTTGACGAAAGTGACTACCTGCTTTGAAAACTGAAAGTGTGGCTGTGAAATTACAACTCTCAGAAGAAGACAAAGAAGTTGACATATGTAGGGCATCTTTAACAAAATGATACAGTGAACATGAGTCCTGTGCCAAAATCTCCACTTGAAAAGGCTAAAAATTTCAAGAACCGCACAAGGTTTTCATTCAAGTGTTGTTACTCAAATGTATTTCTAAACCTCACGCAAAAGGAAAACCCATTCTCTAATCATATGTTGGAGAATTTTTTCAGATACAGAAGCTGGCTTTGTACATGGATGATAAGCATTAAGCTATTTTTGGATGACAGAAGGCTCTTTAGACAAGCTTTCCAAATTGGTGTGACTATTGTGTCTGATCTTATACATACAAAAAAAAGACTTATATGCAATTTTCTAACCTACTATAATTGACTTGGAATACTTAAGATTATCAATTTTATATAAATCATATTACATTTATGAGTAAACACTAGTATAGAAATGCAGGTGCCTACAGAGTTTAAATGTATCCCCTCCTTCTATTTTGACTGTAAAAGAGGTGAGAGAGCAGTACAGAGTAGTATTCTAAAAACAATGTAAAAATTTAAGCAGTAGCTTATTAAAAACTATAAAATACTTGTGTTGCCAGTGAAAATTAATATCCCATATAGAATTCTCCTGAGGAAGATAAAAGAAATTCAGAGGAGCATATATAGAAATCTTATTCTTTTCTTTCCCTAGAAATGGGTAAATTCTCTGGGGATTTTGGAACAAATGTCATCAGAAATGTCACCATGTATTTATAATAGTGCATTACTTTAATGGCTGTGTTGTTCTTATGAAAGCTCGATATTTTTATTCTTCCCTGAAGTTTTGATTTGTGAAATATAAATGCTTCAGGCAACTGGATTCTTTAACTGTAGTAATGCACACTACAAATGCGTAGGTTCTTCTGGCAAGAAAATTGAAGCTTCTCCAGTTAAAACAGATAAAATTACTACTCTTGAGCAAGCCATCTTGCAGCTTCTGAAACTTGCCAGACAACATTTTAAATCTTACTTATTTTATGAGTTATTTAAATTCACTGTCCAACTTTGAGCAGCTGACTGATGTTTTCTGTTTTATTTTCATGACGACCCAGTGGTAAAAGATAGGAATTTCTATTTCCTAATCTTCTAAGGACCATAATAAAACCTATTCTCTATATTTCAACATATCTCTGAAGTCAATGATAAACTAACTTTTGAAGTGAGATATATAGAATTTTAATGTAGCTCCATCCAATTTTCTATTTCTTAACATTTTATAGAAGTTGAAAAACTCACTCTTTGCAGCACAGACGTGAAAACAACTTATTAATGAGCCAGAATCAGGGCTGAGAACGAAATGCAAAGTAATTACTCAAACTGCTCTAAATGCTAAATGAAAGCTCCTGCGTACCACGGAAAATGTACAGATGGAGAGGGAGTTGTAGTAGCATTTCTCTACATGGCAAGCAAAATGCATCAGAGATGCATTATCTTTCTTTCTGTGTGTGGTAGCTGATGCAGTCCTGTTCCATGTAGGGGAGAAAAGGCCGATCTTGTCATTACACTATCAATTTCTAAAGCACCACCTTCTTTTCAAGCACATAATCAAAAGGCCAAGTGGCATAGCACTCAGGAAGCCCACTCCACTTAATTCATTCTTCAAAGGAAATCAAGTGGGATCATCTTTAAAGAAAAAAAATGCTTTCCATGACTCGTCAAAACCCCCAGTAGTTTTCAGTGGTCCTTGAGTCCAACTGCAATAGCAATAGTCATTTGCAGTCAACAGTAAACAAAATGTCTCAGCTGTTTTTCCAGTGGGTGTATTAAGAACAGACAAATTTATGCGTGTGTTGTTAATCTGTTCCCCAAGCCTGTCTTCAGTTTTCTCTAGCAGTTTCCCCTCCATTTCCTTCTGTCTTTTGGTAATGAGATGCGACTCAGGACTTGAAAAACAAGTTAAAGGTCAATAGACACCAAGTTGATTAAAAAAGCAGCTTAGCATCCAAATACCACTGTATTCATGACTTTGTAATTAAATATGATACAGTGTTGTTTATTGTATAGATGAAAACAGTGAGGAACGAGAAAGAGATTAGGTATGAATTGGCCCCTGTAGGTTCTCTGGGGGATAAGAGGCTTTCACAGCCCCAAGAATTGGTGATCTTGGCCAGATTCTTCGCTAGAACCTCATGCTGTAAGTCAAAATCATGCCTTTGTTTTGGGGCAGTTGTTCTGCCCTGCTGTCCTTGGCCAGCTATGTTGTCTTACAAGGATTGCTTGAATGCCTTTGTTAAACCAGACTCTTCTTTCAGATTGCACATCAGCTTCCTTGAAAACATTGGTCCACAGGGGTTTTGATCAAAATATCAACAGAAGTTCCATAAGCCCTTGCTAAATCCAAGGAAGGATTACAGCTAAGCATGATTCTTCTCAAGAAGATTTGGAATATAAATCAAAGTAGGAAAAAATATTTCTTAATATGTGAAAATGCAACTTGACAACAGAAGAAAGCAATTATCCTTCTGTGATTCAAATACAAGAGGTTTCTGATGTTAAACTACAGCCAATATTAAATAAGTGATAGTGATAGTAATCTGAGGAAAGTAAAGACCATAAGAAGTTATATTTATCTCACCAGGTGAACTTAGTCTACAACTTACTCAAACTTTAAAATTCATTCTTGTTTGTTCCATGCAGGTAAGGAACCTCAGTGTTCCCTGAGGTTACAGAAGCTTTTGGTGACATTGATTGGATATCATGGATGCATGATAAAATGAAATATTTTCCTGGTTTTCTTCACTTAAAAAAAATAATAATTAATAATTCTGCTGTCATTTGCACAAGAATTTAATGAGAATTAATTAATAAAGTGTTCTTTTATAAGCAAAGCTGTATTTTTAATGAACTTAAAACTGTTATCCAGAAACATCAAACTGGAGAAGAGTTTGATTCACATTTTTTTGGTAAGTCTCAGATCTTGCAAAAAGCCTGAGATTCATAATCCACTTATGAATTTGCAAGAATGTTAATATCATCTTTTCAGCAAATCTAAAGAGGACAGATCTTTTTTTAGTCTTGTGCTTTCTTTTGACTTTTCTAGTTGGAGATCCATATTTCAAGGTAGACATTTCTTTTGCTTTCACTCAAGGTCATAGATATGACATCCCTTTTCCTCAACAGAGAAAGTCTGAAGTTTTCCAGGTTAAATATGTATCAATTTATATCCATAGTTAGTGAGCAGAAAGGATGTTGGGCTTCTTAGTCATTAAATTTTGCTGGAGATGGCTGGTATTGCACATCTTACGGGGCGTTGGGAATGTCGGCACTGAGGATTCTGCCTGTGTCAGGAGTCAGACTGACCCTTCTTTTGAAATGTAGAAAATTCAATACAGAAAAATTCATGTCTGGGCTTCAGGTTGGCTGAAGTGGGCTCTGGATATGACACATTGGCTCTTCTATTATCTAGCTTTCTTGATAGCCAAGGGTAACAACAAATAGTTTGGAATTAACAGAATTGCACCCCCTCACAGGAACTGAGATGCATTTCTGGATTCTGCAGTTGAGATAGAGCCTCCCCCTGCAATTTTAAAATTTTTATTATTTTGGGTTATTTGTTATTTTAGTTCTGTAGAGAGTCCCTGCAGGAGCTGACAGCTATTCTTTGATATGTCACGTATCATTATTTATGGGCAGTTATGTCCCAGACTACAAACTTAAATTATTAAGGAAAACATCAGTAGCTTTAAAATGCTTCCTTCATTTACTTTTGTAACAATGGAGAGTATGGATGGAACAGTCAGTGTTAGGAAACTGCAAAACCAGGACAAACCACAATCACAGGTGTAAAGCATCCCCAAACCTGATACATAGACTTCTCTTTTGTAAAGCAGAGTTGTACAGCAGAAAGAATAAAAACTTTGTGTGGGAGACCTCTGGTTTCTGAGAGTTATAGATTTCGGGGTCCCAAACAGAAGCACTGATCAAAGTTAAGGCAGCCCTTCCTATACGTTGCATCACATGAACGAGTTACTGTGTGCCTACAGTGTGTCCCTGCCTTCCAGAAACCTTGTGAGTACACAGAGCACAACCTGAGTGATCTGCTTCTTCTGCAAGCAAAGACTGTTGCTGATAGGGATCCATCTCTGCTAGATCTAGAGATCCCTGAAAGTGTTCAAGGCCAGGTTGGAAGAACCTGGTCTAGCAGAAGGTGTTCCCTACTCATGGCAGGAGGGTATCTTTAGGGTTCCTTCTAACCCAGAGCATTCTGTGATTCTATGATCTCCAATATAAAAGGCATAGAAAAGGTGCAATTATAAGGTCCTTTTTTTCATTCTGTTAAATCTAATTTCAGTCTGAGAGAAGGTTAGTTCCCATGCCTACAAAACCATTTGAGTTCACAGCACCTGAGTATTGCATTACAGACTCTTTAAGAAGGAGCTATTCCCAGCCTTAGGCTTCCTAAAAATCATTGCGCTGCTAAGATGGAAACCATGGCTCCCTAAGCATGAATAATGTCTGTGTTGCTGCTGTTTCTCCCCATAGCCAGAATAATGTGGCATCAGTAGCTGCTGTTGAGTGCAGTCAGGTATTGAGTGGAACCATCATACAAGAAGCAAACCCCTTGCTCCAGACCTGGCTTGGCTGGTGTATGGATTCCTTGAGCGAGAACTGCAATGTCTTTGGGCGAACACAGGCATTAGAACTCAATTCAATTACCCTGCTAAAGCCTTTGAAATTCTTATGAGGCTGTGAAATAACACTGTTCCTCATGCAAATTAAACCAAGATGTTAAAACTCAGCAGAGAGACATTTCTTAGATACAGGAGTCTTGCAGAGTAGCAAGAAATTATTTACGTTTTCTCTTAGACAAGACTTAGACAAGGGCAAGAGTTTGGTTCATAGTTCATCACTCAACTACTGCCTTTCGTTGACACAGTACCAGCATTGTTTAGAACTTTGATCTGCCCCTTTACTGTAAGTCAGTCCAAACAATCTTTTGAGCAATGTCAAGGGTGAAGTTGGTGGACATTAAGCTTGAAGAAATAAAATTATCTACTTTCCAAGAAATGCTGGGGCAGTAAATCAAGAGGTAACATTTGCAATTCATAAGATTTAGCAGCTAGGTCAGAGCAGGCAGAGATTTAATTTAATTCTTCTAATGTAAGTCTTAGATCAAAAGAGATGTTTCACATGGTCCGAGATTAAAGCTTTCATTTTCTAAGTAAAATTTAGCATTTGCCAGAGGTAAATGAGGCAGAGATCAGCAATGGGAGCTGTGGGAAGAAGGATGGAGACATACCCATGGGATCTTTTTTTTCAGAAAGGTGTGTGGCAGGATGAAAGAGTGACCCACATTTTCGGGTATGAACTGACAGGTCAGACCAATTTAAATGCAGCCCTGTGGTCTACATTCCTTCTCTGGTTCCTCTGCTGGCTCTGCTGCTCTCCTGATGTGCAGCCTGTGGAGCCAGCACGGGTGATGCCACTGATTTGCTCAGCTAACAGATCGCTGGTTTTCCTTCTGCACTCCACTTACATCCTATTTGTTCTGAAAAGCTGAATTTCAGCACTCTGAGAGTGAAAAGCAGAGAAACCCTTTCCACAGTAATTCATTTAACTGGCCCCATGTTCACTGCAAAAAGATTCCCTTCCTGCTACGGCAACTCCAACAGAAGCCCATTCCCCTTGAGGAGTGAAATGGCACAATGTGAACCCCAATT
The DNA here is from genome assembly GCA_013399895.1 of Serilophus lunatus. Taxonomy (NCBI): domain Eukaryota; kingdom Metazoa; phylum Chordata; class Aves; order Passeriformes; family Eurylaimidae; genus Serilophus; species Serilophus lunatus. The sequence goes on along the minus strand of VXBA01002325.1, from coordinate 140,405 downwards.
CAGTGTGTCAGGGCCTCCCTTGTCTCATACTGCAGCCCAGTGGAGTTCTCTGCCTATACCTGCTCTGGTAGGTTGCTGGGACAGTTTCTTTAAGCATTCATCTCTGAGAATCTGTGTAGCAACTGTGTGGTCATTTCCTCAGACCTCCCAGCCCTAAGAGCTAATTTCTGTAAGCAGATCTGATATTTATAAGGACAAACAGCAATGTGTTACACACAGACTCTTTTACAAGCATATATATATATATACATATGTATATACACACACATATTTATACATACCTATATACATTCTTCTGTACGAATACTCAGTGGGTGAAAACTAGTCTGAGGTCTCCTGTTTATGAGCATACATTATTTATGGCCTCCTGATTTTTCCTGGTGCATTTGCATTGGTTTCATAGGTAAGAAATGTGCAAATTCACCAAAAGGGCTGTAGATATTTGGAAGGAAAACCATGGTAATCTTGTTTTGGTGTGATCTCATCTCTTTTTCACTCTACAAATTGTTATTATTTTTCAATTAAGAATTTGTTACACTAAAGACTTGGGTAAAAATGTTGGTGTTATTTGATAAAAAGCAACGTTTTAAACAGAGTTTCCCATATTTTCATCTCAGCAGTGCCCTGAAGAATTTCTGATGTGTATTTTTGCATAGAAAACAAAAAAAAAAAAAAAAAAAAAAAAAAAAAAAAAAAAAAAAAAAAAAAAAAAAAAAAAAGAAAAGAAAAAAAACACCCTACCAATAGCAAAATAGTGTTCTATGAAATATCTTGGAGTAGGGGTTCATTCACTTCCTACTCACTCAAAAGTTCAGGTGCATCTTCTTATATATGGTGCAAAAATTTCTATTACCTTACACTTCATTCAAGCAGTAACAAATGCATCCAGTTTAACTTGTCTGTGTGAATGCTTTATTTCCCAGAAATTTCATGCAAGTTCTCAAATAGACTGAGAAAAACTTCATGTTATTATCTTTTTCATCCTCCAGGCTTTGCTCCCTTATCTATGCAGATGCACAGGGTTCTGCTTCATCACTCACTGCATGAAACTAAAGTTATCTCAAATCATGCCAGAATGCTTTTTTTTAGCCCACTGCAGTTTTTCTTAGTTGTTTGGGGAGTTCTGTGAACAGTTTGGGACAATTCTGTTATCATTGGTTCTTCCACTGAAGGCAGTTGGAAATATTTCACCTATATGCAAAGGTAAAAAACCAACCAACCAACCAACCAAAAAAATAATGAAAAAATTAAATAAACAAGACTAATTTCTGTTTCTAAATGCAAGTTCTTTTTCTAAATACAGACAATATGTAACAGGGACTACACAGGTTCTTAAATAAACAGATAAAACTGCATACGGTCAAATGTAACTGGAGAACATTTTTCCTGCTCTTATTTCATTATCTTAAAACTGCTGATAAAAGATCTGCAGTGGAACATGCTGGGATGAATTAGTTCAGTAACAGTTACAGTTTCATTAAGATGATTTAAGCCTGGGACAAATGTCACGGCATTAACGTTTTATGCCGAGGCATGAAGAAATGGCTGCTGGAAGAATCAACAGCCTTTCTAAAAGTCAGCACTTTTTGTCTGTCTTTATGAGACCACTGGTCACTCTACAGTATTAAGTGTCGGCGTCACCAGCAGAATTATGTCCATGTGTGATGTTTCTCTTGGGCATCTGCCCATCACGGGAATGAAACTGCCAATAGAAGTGATAGCAATCTCCATCACTGCTCTTGGGTATGGTTCAAATGTCCATTTCATTTGGCAGATGCTCCTAATAAATCCTCCTCAGGGCAAGTAGCCTTTTAATAATAGTTTTCCCATGAATTTGCCAGAGATACCCGCCCTAACATATTTTTGTGCAGAAATGCCCACTGATTGGCAATTCCTTCTTGGTTTCCATCACGTCTCTCTTCATCCCTTTCTGGCAAAGCAGCAAGGGCAGACTCTTCTCATCCACCACTCAGCTCAGGTCTGGCCCCTTTTCAAACCCAGACTGGACTTTCTGAGGCTGTGCTTGCACTGTCAATTAATCCCACTGAAAACACTGCTAAAACCCCCCAAAATCCTCTTCTATTAGTTTGTACCATGATTTTTTAGTAAACTTTCATCATCAGTCTGTATTTCCAAGGAACAATGGCAACAGAAAGAGCTGATTCACTCAGAGTTTAATATGAAAATGTTGCTAATTCTAAATCCATAGTGAGAGTCTACCAACCCCTATTTATCAGTCACATTACAAACCTAAACAGTGAAATACAGATGTGAAATAAGGCAATTTTAGTAAGCATGCAACTTCAAGGGATTACGAACATTGAAACATTTCATTCTTATTAAACAAAGACAAACCTTTTTTTATTAAATGAATTAATTCAATTTCTCTTTTATACCTTCCATTTTATATAGAGGACAACATACTGTATGGTTGCCATGGATATTTGATCAAAGATGTTGCAAAACCCACTAACAGATCTTTGTCTAAGTAGCCTCATTTGGAAGAAATAGCCTTACAATTGAATGTAACAAAATGAGAAGAAAATTAATTTTCCTTGTGGTTATTGTTGTTACTATTCTTCTCCAGGGTCCAGGCCCCAGCAATTTTTCAAGAGGCTTTTATGCCACAAGACCAGAAACTTACTATGAGCAACAGGAGAACATATCTGGCAATCATCTTGCTCAGATGCTTTAAACAGCATAGATTGCTCCTTTTAAGGTCTCTGCAAGAACAAGAAGCATGTTGATACAGCAAGAAACACATTCATAGCAGGGTTGTCATGAATAAGGCAGCAATCAAAGGAGAAATCACAGCTTTTTTTTTTTTTTACTGCTGGGGAAAAAGAGAAAATTAATTACTAAAATGGGAAGCTATGTAACAAAACAAAAATCAAACCACTTCAATCTAATTGTTTCATGGAATCATAGAATGTTTTGTGCTGGAAGGGTGTTTTAATCATCTTCCAACCTCTCTGCCATGAGTGTCACAGCTTCAACTAGATCAGCTTGTCCAGATTCCCACTCAATATGACCTCTATGTTCCCAGGGACGAGGCATCCAACACCTCTCTAGGCAACTTGTGTCAGTGTTCTACCACCCTCAAATATATATAAACAAGTGTAGTCCTAAGAACCAGACTTACAAGCAATTCCCAGGTTTCTTGGCTGGAGCTGCTCTCCTCCACATCAGAGAGTAGCATAACTTCTTCTGCTTAACTGAATTGAATGTTTACAGTGGGAAAACTCTAAAAATTGGCACTCTTTTACATCAAAATGCCATGGGAAACTTGGAACTGTGCTTTCAGTAAAAGCTTCCGCCGATGGAGTGTCTTCCAACCTAGTGATTTTGGAATTACTTGGTAAATTTTAGTTTGCTACTCATTAATCTGTGTCTCTCTCACATACCCTATAAAGTACCTATCTAGATGTCTACTCAGAGACCTGAGCTGCTATTTAAAGCAATAATGGAGCCTGCTTTCTAAATAATTCACTAGATAAGCTTATCTTTTTTTAAAAAATCTCACTTCAGATGATCACTTCTAGTTCATTTGTTTTATGATTGCCAATCCTAAGTTATCAAACATTGTGATCTAAATGCTTAAACACATGACTTTAAGAAAAGAATCGTTCTGTTCTTGCATGCCTTCAAGGTTCCAAGCTGGTGTTGTTGATATATTGAGTTTTACCTAGAGTTGTGAAGGCTAGAAACTCATCACTTTTCTGGGGAAAGCTGAGTGTAAAACAATGCCAGCTGCTCCAATGTTGAGAAAAAGAAATTAAATATTAATCAGATATAAGAGTTTGAAACACATTATTTTCATAGTACACTGTTATTTGAAATGAAAAATATAAAGCAATATTTCTACATGAAAGGGACAAAAAATTATCGGTGGATTTAGGGTCAGTTCTGTGCACAATGTTCTTTCACACAGAACACTCCTAACATCAGATAACAAATATTTTGTGCATAAAAGGTAATTTTTTCCCATTATAACTATTCTAGAATACTTCTGCATCTGAACAGAAACCAGAAAAAAACCCAACTTCTTTCTTTCCCTCTGGAATATTTTATTTAGGCGAAAGTGGAAAAGAATTGCGAAAGGAAATTAAGGAAGTACACAATAAAAAGTACCACAAAGGAGTAAAATATCATTGATTCTTTATGAGGAAAGGGTAGTCACCTTTCTTTTTCCCTGCACTGCTTTTATATCTCTTAGCTGCATGTTGCTCCCCATATGCTGAACATATTGGCCTCTTAGCAATGCTGGTGTTTTCCTCCAAGAAAACACTGCCAAAGGCTAAGTTTAAAAGATTTAACTGCAGTTAGTTTCAAATGATAAATCCATCTTTTGAGCTATAAAAGCACATTTTTGTTTGAGGGAAAAACTCCTGAGGCCTTTATTGCTTTCCTAAAGTAGTGCTGCATTATAGATACCTCTGCATGCATAAATGAACACTGTGATAGAATAAGATAGGATTAAAATTGCCCATGAGTTTTGGAGGGAAAAAGGAGACTTGGTTTGTACAAAAAAAATCTGTAGACAGACTATTTCTCTGAAAAACATTAAAAAACCCTCAGTTTATACCAATAATAGAAATACTTAGGTTTCTCACTGCTCTTCAGTAACCTGGGCACTGCTTCTTGAAGCAACTATGGGATTCATTGGTGCCCATTTCCAAGTGAATGACATTGAGTAGTGTGTGACTAGAATCGTGTAAGGCATAGGCAGGATTTTAATAAAATAACATTTTTTTACTCTCAATTTTTCCCATCTTCTGAAAGAGATGGTGAATTTCAAAAAGATAATTCCAGTAGGTGGTGGTATTTTTTTCCTATCTCTGCATAGAGCTCTTTGACTTCTAGCCCTGAGAATCAATTGCTGTGATTTCCTAGTCATTCCTAGGAAGATATATATATAAAAGTAATAACATGTATTTTAATGACATATTGAAAAACCTTTAGAAGAAGAGATTAAATGTGTCCTCTTTAGCTCCAGTGCACTAATTTGATTTGTGTTAGTTCTGTGCACAGAACTCGTTTCTGAGAGAGCTCTCACTGCATAAGTGTCTGGTGAGGTTGAAATGATAAATATTTTGTGCACAGAAGACAACTTTTTGCAGCTGGCATCATTCCAACTCTGTGTAGTTTAACGCTTCCAAACCAGTTAAATCATGTGGTTTTGGGCTGCAGTGTTCATTTGCGTTACCTGTGGGGAAAGAAGCAGAGTGACTATTAAATCATCTAGCCTGTAAGAGGATTATATATTCACACAAGCTTAAACTTAAGTGAGTGTCTTAGCATTTACATATACAGCTCCTAATTGAATTTTGTCACTAAAAATTACAAACACAAACTCAAGAGCCGTTTGACTTTCATTTATCCCAAAGTGCAGACTGAAGCAACAGCATGATGAAAAAACAGATTTAGGGGTTTTTTTCCCCGAACAGAAAGTTATGTATTCTAGAAAAAGATTTGTAGGTGGTAAAGAGGTATTTACAGCTTTTCTGTGCAGGAAATGTCCCTGCTTAGACACAGCCTGTATCTGAACTGCCCTGAGCCCCCCATCAGTCTCTAACCTGCTCAGCTTCCCAAACATTGCCCAATATCAGACAGTGATGACATCCCAATTTTTGAAGTGTTAGAGTTGAGGCAAAGAGCTTTGTCCCAGAGAAAATTTGTGGACCAAATACAGGTCATGGAAGTGTTAAGGTGGCATGTTAACAGGAGTTTCATCTTTTCATTCAAGACATGTTTGAATTTGAAAGGGCAGAAATACACACAGATATGATGGGGAGCATTTCTCTTAAACATTGAAAGATAAAACCAAATTTCAGTATAAGCCTTATAAAACCTCTCAGTTGAAAGTTACAAACACTTTAACAATTTTAGGTTTTTACAGAAGGGAAGTTTTTGTGCATTTTTATATAAAAGAAATAATGAACATAGTTGATGGAAGGCAAAAGAAGGATGCACAATGGTCTTTAACCCAAACTAAATGCGTAACTGATATCCAGGTTATACATATAAAGAAGGAGTTTAAATCAAAAAATCTTAGGTCCAAAGATAATTAAAACTAGCAGTTTTGTCTAAAATTCAAAGCAGGATTTATTATTTCCCTACTAAACTGATTTCTGGAGTCAGTTTCTGCTGGCAAACAATGACCTGTTGTCAGATTAAATGGGACCAACTCATTTCCTTTGACTCTTTCAGAGCAATTAATGCACCTCAGCAAAAGGTTTACAGATGTCCCACTGACTCCAAATATAACATGTGGCACCCTGTGTTCATCCACTCCCTTCTCTAGTGTGTAGCAGCACTGTGGATGAGAAAGAAGCAAGAATGGCAAGAAAATGCCTCAACTTTGGTAGAAGTACTGAGAGCTGTTGTTTTCTAATACTGTACAATCTGAAACACATTAAAATGCTGTTAATTAAGAAACAAGTCCGATTTCACAGCAGCCGTCTCTTATGCAGCAGTTTTAGTGACCACATTGTGTCCCTGTTTTGCTTAAAACACATCAGCACATCTGTCACTTCCCACAGGGTGGCTGTGTCCTTGTATGCATTATGCTATTTTCCAAAATCAATGTCTACTGTTTCTGTCTAACAGAGACCCAGAGCCAAGACATAAATTGCTTTTACACAGATGTGTTTGCAAACTTAGAAACCCAGGCAAACAGGTAGTGGTGGTATTTGAGGACAAGGAGCGGGTGCCAGCTTGGTCTTGGCTTGCTGGCTGGGAGTGCCAAACCCCTCAGAGAGGGTGTTTGTGTTTGTGCATCGCAGATGTGGATTGCACTGTTATCTTCCAGTGGTAGGTGTGAAAACATCGCTCAAGCTGTCCTGCTCAGATGCGACTTGAGTTTTCCTTCCATGGTACCAGTTGAAAATTTATGTGTCTGACTGTGTCTTCCACAACTGAAAGAGTTCATTTTTACCGAAGCTTTTGTTGTCATGACTGCACTGCTGTGGTTGAGGACTGGAATCACAGGTTACGGTATGACAAAAAACTGTGCCATTAATAGCCCTGTTTCCAAAACTGGGTGATACTCGAGCCAGACTGTTTCTCCTGCTGTGTTTGGCTGTTTTCATAGGTGGTTGTTACCGGTTTTGTGTTGGCACTGGCCTGTACAGGGGTCATGAGTGGCTAGAAAAGGAATTTAATGGAGCAGTCACTTGAATTACTGCATATGCTCCTTCATTCCCTCTACATCCAGTCTTTATGCTCCAGACAGATGGAGAGCAAAGACTACAAGTTCCAGCCTGGAAAAGTTCATGGATCCTGGAACTGTGTAGTGTGTTCACATGATAGACCTGTGTCTGAGCCCTTCCACCTTAAATAAGGTTGGGGGAAGGGGAGGAAACTGAGAGATCAACCAGGTTTAGAGGCTTATGTTTTTCAGATAGATTTGGAATGCCTTGCAAAAAAAAGTGTTTGGCTGTCTCTATACTGGAGAAGATCAAAAAAATGAGAACAACAAAGAAAGGTTGCATTATTTTTTTACTTAGAACAATGGTGGTCCTAGATTTATTTTTTAGTGGTTTTTTAATGGTTTTACCAGCTTTTTCATTTGGCTCCCAGCCCTTTTGTTCCTGACAGTAGCAGATTTAATGCCCATGCTGAATGATGCTTAGAAGTGTGTGGGAGACTGAAATAAGAAGTTCTATTTGTCAGCATCTGCACTAAGCGCCTATGTGTTTGCTTATATGTGTTCTGTGATTTTTACTTAATCCTGTGAGAAGAATCAAGTTTAAGGTGGTCATAAACAGAGTCCATATCAGCAACTCTAGTGAAGGGAGGAGGGGGGGGGGGGGGAAAACATGTTTTTTTAATTCACATTCTGTATTTCTGCAGCACTTGCCATTTTAGCATCTGATTAATCTGCAAATTGTAAAGTTCTCTCTTCACACAGCCTTGTCTTGCACTCCTGGCAGTGCAGCAGAACTGATGAACTAAAACTCAGATTGCCAAACGTTCTTCCCTCTGGATCATGGGTATACTACATGAGGGATGTTTGCAGTACACTAATCATCTAGATCCAGGGCTTTCTAATAATCTGGGCAGCGAGTTCTGGTGAGAGCAGTCCTAATAGTTTTTGGATTTTCACAGCAAAATGCTTGGCTGTATTTGCTATCTGCTCAGTACTGCAGAGAGAATGATGTTCAGAAAAAGCTTTAGGAAAAAAATATTTCTTTGGTAATTTACTTCCTGAGACAGATCAAGCTCGTCTCAGGAAGCAAGGGCTGGACTTTTAGGAATATTTGTGCTACACACTATAGGACAAGGACAGTGACAGTCTGGGTCTGTGTCTTCTCAACAAAACAGGAATAATCTAATATTATTTTTTTCTGAGCTTGGAGAGTGTAGCATTTGGTACTCTTTTGGATCCATGCCAATCTCAGAGAGAAGGTCAGGAGAAGGACTTTATGAAGAAAGAGACTGAACTAAAAAAAAAGAAAATGACAAAAAAAAAAAAAGTAAGAAACCTTATTAGCAGTATTTTCCTAGAGGTATTTTTAGCAGTGTTTTTTTATTCTATTAATTTAGTAATTTTATGCCTATTTTTTAGGATCCAAGTCTGTAAAATCATAAGGTTGTGATTCACTTCAAGCTTGAATTCTTCCTTATCTACTCTTCAATGAACTTCCAGTTGGATCTATTTTTTCTCTTTTAGGAAAAGGAACTTTACATATAAATGTCTTCTGTCACAGGGCATTAAGCATACCCATTTCTTGCCATTTCAAAAGCACAGGGACAGAATGATTTTTTTTTTTCCTGAGCCCATTAATTATAAAACATATGTGAATTCTGAGGGGTGAGAAAACTAATCAAATATTCAATGGCATCTGTTTTTCTATTTATTGGGCATGCACCTTTCAAGAAAATATGTAAGGCAATGACAAAAGGGTTTGTTTCTTTTCCATGGGTCCATAATCTCAGGCACAACACCTGGGGGGAGGACTGAGCTTGTACTTCTGTGACTCCTATCACATCCGCTCCACTGAGATGTCATTTCTAAGCAAGGCAGAGCTGCTGACAGGTTGGGTTTGTGCAGATTCCTTAGTACATATCTGGGCTCTAAAGTGGCTTTCTGCTCCCACTGCTGGAGTGGCTGACATGAACTCCTGAAGAGAATGAACATTTTTATTTTAAGATTCTAAAATAAACATTTTAGAACTGTAGGAAAAGCATGAGCAGAGGGATTGCATTTTCCCAGCCATTCATAAATTTTTAAATTATTTTAATACTGGAAGTATTTCTGTAATAACTTCATGATTCTGTTGGCTTTCCTCTGCCATCTGCCCCCATTGCTGGTGGAGTGGGAAGGGACAGAGCAGGTGGTGGGACTCTCTGGTGCTTCTTGACCTGATGGGGAGTGGTGGGTAAGTCTGAGGCATTGATCTGCCTTTGTACCTTTGGTCAGACAACTCTGCTAGCACTGCGCCCATCTGCTTCGAAAAAGCACAGTAGCACTTTTTATCAGATGATCTCCCCCAGGCTTTGGGTGAGCCAGGCACTTATGCACATGGACTTGATGTTAATGAGTGGTCTTACTGCCTTCCAGACATCCTAATACTGACACATTCTCAAGCACGGGACTGCACTGTTCCCTTGCACAAGCCACTGTCTCCCAGCTTATCCAGGCAACTACGTTATTTTCATGAGTGCTAGTGGAAACATTTGGTTCTCCAGTGGGTGCAGGTTGTCTCTGGCACTGACAAGCTGACTAGGCTGTAAAATTCCCCTGAGCATTGCTCTGTTTTCTACTGACCTCCATTTCTTTTGAAGGCAAAGTTGCCTGCGGCTTTGCCATCTGTTCAGGTGGCTGAAGTTCTTCTCTAAGAATCCTGTATGTGCACGTAAGGTGGTGCATATAATGTAGATGTGCATGCTTGTTAGACATTCAGAGGCTTTATGTATGTGCATATTTTGTGACACCTTGTCCCTTTTATTTGTGAGAAAAATGCAAAAGGGGATAATGGTGTTCTGTAAATAACCTTTGTGTTTCAATAGGCAAGGAAACAGCACAGTCTGCAAAGAAATTATTCTTGCTTTAAATGGAACATGGTAGAAGTTCATCCCACAGTTCTTATTTGGAGTCTGAAACTATTTTCTGATTCTCTCAGAGGAAAGCCAAGTTTTCCCAGAAGATTGGTTCCTCTTTCAGAGTTTGAAAAGAGATGGATTTTTTGAAGGTTCCATATTTTAGGCAGAAGAATTTATGGCCAGACAAGACCAGGTCCTCGGAGATATAAACGTATTTCTCACCTACTTCAAAGCCTGAATAGGCACCCTTCTGTCAGAAGTTCCCACTCACCAGACAACAACTATCCTGAGATTTTTCAAAATCTGGTCTCTCTTGTCAGTGCCTACATAGAAATGAAGCTCATCTATGAGAGGTGGCCTTCACTCAAGCAGAGGTGAAAGTACCATTTTCTATAGTGGCTGTTTCTCTGCATATAAATAACTTCATGGCAGTCCTGCAATGTGATTTTCTGCATTACTGACTAGTTAATAGCATTGTCTTCATTTTTTTTTCCCTTAGTGCAAAGAAAACTGAAATCACAAAGAGTAGGAAGCCAGACTGTGAATTATCTCCCTTTTGAAAATGAATTGGCAAAGTATACCTACTGAAAATATGAAACTTTTGTTATTGATTCCTTGCAGAATCTACTTGAACTAAGGTAGATAAGCAAATTACTTTGAAGTGGCATGAAATACAGCTGCTCAAATATTCTATTTTTTTTTATTCTATTTTTTTTCTCTCTTCTTCCTCCCTCTCCAACTGCACAGAAGAACACAGTCAAAAAAAGAGTGCAGATTAAACTTTATGTGGCTCCACAACATAACAAAGCTAGGTGACAAAGCTAGCCTAAAGTGTGTGTAGTTACATGTTTTACCTCCCTACTTCCATTTTGTTCCCTGCAGGATATACAGGGAGAATTGTTCTAATGCTACCAGACAGGCTACTAACTGTTTTAAAAACTAGAACAAGATGCCCAGGGAGGTCCTGGATTCTCCATCCATTGAAAAGTCATCCAGACACAGTCCTGCGTTACTGGCCGAAGGCGCTCCTGCTTAAGCAAGGTGTCATGCAAAAGTTCCTTTCAGCCTCAGCCATCCTGCTGTTCTGTGACAAAAGAACTACTGCTCCTTTCAGGCCAAACCAGATTACAGCCTGACAGTCAGTTCTTTTGACACAACTGGTGGTATAGAGCGTCACCTACTGTGAGACACCACCTATTAAAGAGTAGATGTTGGTACATGCAAAACCTTCTTGTTTTAACACCCTTAACATACTACCTCACCAGCATGCTCAGATGTCCAACTTAACGGCATTTAATTCCAGGTAAATTTACAGGGTGAAGTAAACATAATGATGAACACATGTATTCAGGCTCACATGCAGGCTGTAGTTCAGAATTCCTGGAGGGGGTAGAAAATGTTCACTGCCTGTGACCCAAACCACAAACGAGTTACAAAAAATCTTGCCTGAAATCAATGCTCTTGGGGAAGGAAACACTTTCAAAAAGTACCATTCCTTATGACTCCAACCTTTGTTGTGGTTCTAGTAGTCTTATTGTCGAAGGATCAGGCTTTGGATTTAAAATTGCTGTTTCCCAGGAGACCTGATGAATGGAATTTCAGAGATGTTTGTTAGGGAGGCCTAAACCACTGTGGAACGAGCCACTCAAGAAGTGATTGCAACACTGTTAGTGAAGTGAAAAAAGAACTGCTGAGAGTCAGTACCCATGGTGCATATGACATGTCAGCCAGACCACTGGCAGCTTGGGACATAAAAGTTTCCTTCTGTTATGTGGGAAAGGAATGACTATTTCTTTCCCAGCAAAGTGAGTTGAAACAGTTGAAAGTTGCAGAATTCCAGATGATAAGGGGCTAATGTGTACATCTCAAACATTGGCAGCTGGATGGCTGTGGAGCCAGCCAAGGACTATTGGTAAAAACAGACAAGAATTGTTGGTAATAGCCAAGGACTGTTGGTATTAACCAAGGACTGTTGGTATTAACACACTGTGAGAAAGATCAAGATTTGGCTGGAGAAGGGAAGTCAGGTGGCGATAGGGCAGCATTTGTCTGGGACAAACATCCGTGTTGTACTTTCTGGAGATAAGAACAACATAGTACAGCAAAAGCACAGGAATGAGGTGAAGATGGTCTTCTGCTGCAGAGTTAAATGCTCCCATCGAACAAAGGGAGATCCATTTTTCATGGTACAGACCAGTTTCCAACCAGCATAGCATTTGGCATAGCAGAACACAAGGCTAAGAAATTTTCCTATTTCCAAATTACATATAACAGAAGTTTTTTTCCTCTTTAACATTGGACAGCCAGTCTGCTAAATTTACCTTGTTACCAGAAATTGATGTTAATGCATTCTTAATTTACAACACAGTTCTCCTAATTTTATGTGAAAGATGCAAATGGATACCCTGTTGTGGCAATATTCATACACTGAGCCCCTCAAAGTAGGCGATCATAATGTTTTTGAGTAAAATACATCATGACAGCATGTTGTGACCCACCTCATCAAGGCCCAGACAGCCAACTAACAGCATTGCTATTAACACCATTTTGGAAAACCAAACTGGAGACAGCCCTCAGTTTCTGCAGGATATCAGCTGCATTTAAAAATGAGCACCTCTGAGATTTGTCTCTATCTCAGACTTCTACTGCAGGGGGAATAAAGCACATTACTGAGATACACAAAGAATGTGAGGATGCAAAGAGGCAGGACACAGGAGAATAGAAATATATGAGTATATTAAGGACAACTCTGTTTCATCCCTACATTTTAGCTACATCTACCCACTTATAAGCAAAGCTCAGAGAGGATGTACCCAGGGTTCTGTGGATAGCAGTAGCACTGAAATCCTTGCTATATTGGTAGAGCACAAAACAAGCAGTTTGCAAACATTTGTACTACTGTATTCACACACTTCATAGTGCTTAATGGTGCTTTCCTTTCATGCCCTGGCCCAATTGTAAATGTCATTAGATGTTGCCATATTCGAATATTATTGTATTAACTTAATTTAAACATTGTCTAAATCATCATGCACTTGTCAGTGAGGATTTTACTCTACACAATGGTCAAAAACAGGACATAATTCTCCTCAAGTGAAATTGCACACTACTGTGCTAACACTACTCTGCTAGAAGCTCCTGTAAAAAGGGAAATATGAAATTGTACTGAAATATAAAACTAACAAAAGAAAGAACATTTTTCAGTAAAATATGCCTACATCCTATTTTTTCTATCCAAATAAACATCAAAGTTTTCTATATTAGAAGTAAGGATTTCCTCTGAAAGTTGGCGTGGAAGTTAAATGCACTCAATAACTACATATGGCTGACATGGGCTGTTTTACTACTCCTTTCATAAAAGAAGTGATAACTCAGGCATAAAGTGCTTTGTCTGCACATGGAAAGCATGTGATCACTCAGTTGCAGATGTCCTCTATGGCTTTGGGCATTTTTAAAGTAATTTCCATTGCCACATAAACATGAGAGGTAACTCCTGCAAATTCATTATTCTAGTAAGTATTCTTCATGGCAAAAAGGCTCTGGAGTTTTTTTTTATCTACAGCATATTTACACAGGGTACGTCATGAGCAAGGGGAAGTATATCCATGCCTTTCCTCCACATTTGTTCACAAAAGCATCACCTTTGTTATTAATGCTAGACTTACGTCTCACTAAGTAAGAAGTGCCATTCTTTAAAATCCAGTAAAAAGACTTTTTCCTTCTTATTTCATTTTAGTAATACAAGTTCATGTGTAGCACAAAAGACATGATGGCACTTTCAGAAATGAAAGACCTCTGTGCCTGCTGAGGAATCCATGTTGCTCACTTTGGTCATGAGTGGTGTGTTCATGAATATTTCAGCCAGTGATCTAATTTCACCCTGGTATATGTAAGAAAGCAGATGTAATGTTTTGATCAGCATTAGCTATGGGTCAAAGTGAACCTTTACAGTGAGTTCCATTTGCTTTTGCTGTTGTGTTTCTGTGAATGGTAGGACACTGCTTACTTAAGGTCCCTGGAAATTTTGGCTTTATTTTTATTACAGTATTCATCTCTGTTCCAGGTAAAAGCTTTTATTGTATGTTATGTTTCCTGGTGTACACAGGTTTCTTAAGACACCATTAAAGAACTGCAAAAAATACGAGCACTGTTTTTTCTATGCAATTCATCATGACCTTGTGGATTTTGTTGTCAGTTGAAGGCAGTAATATTAGTTGACATAAAAGAACATTGGATTTACAGGACACTTGAGGTTCTGAGCATAAGTACAGAATACCAAAAGTGTAAAGTTCATGCCATGTATCTAAGCTGAACAATAGCCATTCCATGATTCCATGAATCTATGGGTATGTGCTGGGTATTTCCTTCCTGTCTCATGTGCTGTTCTATTAGACCTGGTTCACTCTGGTAATTCTGAAGAAAAAATAGTGAGCCATTCATCACATTGTGGACAGTGATTAGCAGTTCAAGCATCTCAGCACACCAAATCAACAGCTGGAATATAGGGAATATAGGGATATATGCATACAGGGATAAAACAGGAATAATAACATTTCTGGGGTTCCTAGGATGTCATGACACAGGCCCAATAGAATCACGGAATCATAGATTAGTTTAGGTAGGAAGGAAATTTCAAAAGGAAACTAGCTTAGAACACACACACACACACACACACACACACACACACACACACACCCGCCATAGGCAGGGACATCTTCATGTTGGTCACGTTGCTCAGAGCCCTGTTCAGCCTGACCTTGAATATTTTCAGGGATAGGGCACCTACCACCTCTCTCAGCAATCTGTGAAAGTGTTTCATCACCCTCATTATAAAAAACCTTCTGCCTTATAAATAATCTGAAAGCTAAGAGGAGATCTGATGGCAACAGTACCCATCAGGACTTAAAGTTGTTGCTTAAACAGTTAAATGAGGTGGCATTCAGGACTTCAGGCACAAAATATTCAGGGTCTTCAGGTGTACAAAAAACAAAATAAAGCAAAACTTTGATATAGCTTAAAAATCCTTACATTTGTGCTCAATTAAGTTAAATTATTGTGGTTTTTTTTAAAAAAAAAAAAACAACCACGAAGTTTTTAGAAATTGTGTGTGCTGTTGTTCACAAATTGCTTCTACAAGGTATTGCTTGTGTGATATTTAATTATTCAAAACTACACAATGAATTATTTCTGTATAGGATTTATGGACAGATTTTTCCAAGTCCTTTATATTCATACTATGACTGGATCATTTTAACTGAATCCCTATGGCTTATGTGTCCTGCTGTATGCTTCTGTCCTCTGATTACATAAATTCCTGGATTTGCACGTCCAGAATTTGAGTTGGTGTTTTTTTAAAAGACCTTTTTATATGCAACTTGTTCATTGGCATCTCACGGAAAACAAAACGGGCTGACAAATTTACCTGAAATTATTTTTTTTCTTATTCTAAGGAAATACTCTCGAGCTTTTCTATTTTAAAGGACTTCAATCAAGATTTCTGTGAAATTAGAAATGTAACAAGATGCCTGAGAAAATGCAGAACACTTCTGGTGTGTTTTGTAGAGAAAAGTCTTCCAGTTTTCAGAATGGATTTGGGTTTTTTAGTGGTAACTGCTCAGAATCGTCTCTCCTCTGAGATGTACGGTGTACAATATGCATAACAAAGCATTCTCTTGCAGTGTGTGTATCACTGATTAAGTGATAGCTATTTAAAGTATATCTAGAGACTATCACAGGCTTCACAAGATTCATTTTGAATAAGAAAAAGATCACAAACACAGAGCAAAGACTGCCTTGACTACAATGAAAAACGTTCTGACTGTACCTATAGAAAACAAACAAACATAATAAGGAACAGAGCAGATACACTGTCACTCCTTCCTTTCCCAATATTTCCATCTGTGCTGTTTCATCCATCTCCCATCCAGTGTGCCTACTTTGAGACAAAACTTGCAGACAGAGTGTGGCCTGTATTCACTCCTTCTCATTCCTGACATTTCCTTCTTGATCTCTAGCTCCCAAATATAGTGCAGACCCATTTAAAAATGTCTTTTGTTTGAGCTTGAGTATGTCAAGCAGAATGGTCAGCCCAGGGTTAACATGGACTGGTTTCTCCTTTTTCTGACCAAGGCGTTTTGCTTCTGGATGTGAGCTCTAGGTGCGCCTCTTCTAACATTTCCTGGCAACTTCTGCACTGAATATGGTAACATTTCTCTAATGGTGGTGTCAACCTGATAAGGAAGGCATAGAACCATGGAATCATAGATTTACCAAATGATTTGAGCTGGAAGGGATCTCCAAGATTATCCATGGTGCAGGAATACCTTACCTTAGAGCAGGTTGCTCAAAGCTTCTTTGGGCATGTCAATGAACTCCCAGGTACGTGGGTTGTGGTGCAGGGAGTTGCATGGGTCCCTTTCCAGAGGTCGTGGCAGACAAAACAGAGCATTCCTTTGCTTGTTGCTGTCTGAAAAACAGCCACTGCTTTTTTTGGAGGCAGGTCAGAGCCCAGGTTCTCCTCCAGAGCAGAGCAGGGCTATCCTCACTTTGTGTCAGGTTGTCCTCAGTGTCCAGCAAGCCATGGGAGAGTTGATGCCATGAAGCTTCTGCACACAGAAAAGCAGGGTATTTTGCTTTAAACTTGTGCCTAAACCTGCATTTTTCTTCAAAGCCGTGTCCAAACCTGTGTCCAGAGAAAGGCTATAGAGCACAAGTCTTAACTGGAGCAGCCGAGGGTGCTGAGGCTGTTTAGTCTGGAGAGAAGGAAGCCTGGGAAAACTTTATTTCCCTCTACAACTGCCTGAAAGGAGGTTGTAGCCAGATGAGGTTTGGTCTCTTCTTCCAAATAACAAGTGATATAGGATGAAAGGAAAGCCTCAAGCTGCACCAGAAGAGGTTTAGGTTGGATATTAGGTAAAAAATTCTTTATGGAAAGGGTTGTCAAGCAGTGGATCAAGTTGCCCAGGACAATACTGGAATCACTACCTCTGAAGGTATATAAAAGACTTACAGATGTGGATTCAGGGGCATAGTTTAGTGGTGGGCTTGGCAGTGATGGGTTAATCGTTGGTCTTGATGATCTTAGAGGTCTTTTCCAACCTCAGTGATTCTATGATTGTATGATAAACAAGCTCATAGCCTGTTATAGCTTCTATATGTGTGTAACCCTCAGCCCAAATCACAAACTTCCTGGTTTCCACCTCAGGATGCAACAACCATGTGAAGTACCTGAGAGGTGGTGTGGTTCCCATAGAAAACTTTCTGCCTGCTTGGATAGATTGCTGTAAAATCATAGAATCACAGTGGAAGAGACCTCTATAATCATCAAGTCAGTAATTGCATTGTAAAAACACATGCAGTTTTCATTCTTTTTGCTGCAGAAATAGATTTACTCACATATGTACCACAAAAATGTCTCTGTTAGTGATGTCTGAGTGTCACTTCTATGCAGAAAAATGCTTTTGACCTCAGCCAACACAGCCTGGTTCAGTGCTCTTCTTCACTCTTGCAATGTTACTGTGCTATTCTATATGTGTGTTATTCTGATCAATAGAAAGAACGGGATTTCATCCAGATAGTATTTTTCTGTGTTTGA
This sequence comes from Serilophus lunatus, assembly GCA_013399895.1. Taxonomy (NCBI): domain Eukaryota; kingdom Metazoa; phylum Chordata; class Aves; order Passeriformes; family Eurylaimidae; genus Serilophus; species Serilophus lunatus. The sequence goes on along the minus strand of VXBA01002325.1, from coordinate 122,764 downwards.
AACAAATAGGCTACCATTTTGATCATTCAGAGGGAAAAAATCATCCCTTCTGCATACATATTTCAAAATTTGCAGTGTGTTGCAAGTCCACAGGCAGTCATAAAGGAACTATTCCCAAAGTTTCCATCCTAAACTTATCAATCTAAAGTTATGTACTCAGCACAGGAGTTGATAACTTTTCAGGTTTTTAATTTTCTTGTGACTTTACAGTCTCGGTGATTTTTTTCCTCTCTGATAATTTTTTTTTTTCCTTGGAAAGGGTTTATATTAAATACTGTCAGACTTCATTAACAAGTTGGGTTTGCACCCAAATTATAATTCTCATAGATTTGGGCTTTTTTCCTGCTCCCAAATTCCCGTCAGCTTTGTGTCATGTGGGAACAAAAAAAAAGGTATTACACATTTTGGGAGACACTGTAATAATAATAACAAGTGACACACACAGCTTACCTGTTTGCTCAGCAGAAGTGGCAGCATGTTTATGGGGATAGCAATGTTCTGTAATAGCTAGAACTGAGTTAAAAGCAACAGCTGAGGCTGGTGCTGCCTGGAAAGAGATTGAAAATGCAGTCTTTTCATTCCAAACATAGTAGTTTGGAGCAATGTGGAAGAGGAGGAAAACTCTGATAAAAAAATGTAACCTTCAATTTTATTGTTTGCACTTTGCTGTTCTATAATTCTGACGTTGGTGACAAATATCCCACTAGACAGTTTAAATTGTTCTCAGCTGCTTCTTGCTTTTCCTGTGTGTCATTTCTATGGGGATAATTTCACTTTAGAATAGTTTAATCAAAATTTAGATTCTCTCCTGATGTTGTAATTGTTTCATTCTGGTGGTGACAACATTGGTCTTTCCAGGGTAATAGTCTTTTCATAAAAGCAAAGACCCTTCTAGTATGAAGTCCGAGTTTTTTGATAGTACCCAAAAGACAGGGAAAAGGTTGGAAATTTTTCAGTCCTCTGAAATGTGTCAGTGGGAAAATGTCCATTGTCCAAAGATAACCGTCCTTGCTTGTCTCCTCATTTACTTAGTCCTCTACTATAAACCAAACCCCAAAGCTCCTTTCCCTCTGCTTTGAAATACTGATGACTTTGTATTTTATCCATTTCCATCAGGAACAGCAAACAAACTTTGTGCTCAGGATCTCTGTGTGACTGAACTCCTACATGGTTTTGAGACAAAGCAGCTCCTCCACTCTCCCAGTTTGCTCTGCTTTCAAGTAGAGATACTCATTTGGAAAAAAAATATTGTCTGGTTAACTTCTACAGCTCTGTAAATACAGAAAGAAGAGTACACCTAGAGACATAAAAATGTCAGGTCAAAATGTGCTTGTCTTTGTCTCGGGTCTGTTATATCAATGTAAATCAGAATGGAATCTCTTTCTTCAAATATTTTATTTTCAACTCCCAGTTACAGTCCACTAGCTCACTGACCAGCTCTTTAAATCATGATGCTGTTCCTCTTCTTTTACATGCCTTAGTACAAGGACACATTTATTGTGCCTTTGCCAGATGAATTGCTCTATTATGCACAGCTTGATGTGATATGACACTTCCAAATGCATAAAATATTTCCATCTTTTGGATATTTCATTGTCCATAAAATTACCAGGGAATTAACTCACTCCAAAGTTACTGGTTGTTGCCCCTTCTCTCCCGAATTATTCGTTCCCTGCTGATGTGGCATTGCCTCAATAGTGCTTTTTTTTTGTGCTGCCCTAGCTGACAAATAATGAGGAAAAATGAAAAATGAAAGGCAGCTTAATATATATGGCAATCAGTGTAATGAGCTGAATTTCATGGCAGGACAGAACATCTTTGCATGGGAAGTATTAAGATGAACAAAAAAAAAAAGAAAGTAAAGAACCCCTATAAGAACAACCCCTCAAACTTTTGAAAGGAAAACAAAAGCAATTTTGGAACTTAAGCAAACACCTGGTACATGAGATTAGGGAAAAAATTACAGAGGAAGATTTTTTTTTTTTTGTAGTTACCCACCTTAAAGCTCAGAAACAGCCCAGACTCCTCTCCTATTGCTGCCTGTGGCTGCTGAAATGCAGCACTTCCTCTCCTGAGCTACAAGACCTTTCCTATATACTCAAATCAGCTATTTCCACAGATCTATTTTGTTTGCAAGTCTGTTCAAAGAATGTTTTTACATCTCACTCAAATTCTTCTTCCCAAATTTGAGAAAGAAGTTCAATAGCTTCCAGAGCAAAATAGCTCCTAGCAAGCCAAAGTTATCCCACTGTGAACATGCATGGAGTCTAGCACATGATATCAACAAATAAGAAATCTCAAAATAAATATTTTGTCATAAGGAATGTTTGGGACAGCTTTGTGACTGACTGATGAATGTCATGAAATATAACTGCATTAAATTTTTCATACAGAGTTTTACTTCCAAAAGTTTATCAACTCCTGTTGATAATTCCTATCTGCTCTAAGGATCTATTTTAAGGCTGGACTAGTGAAGTTGTGCTTTGTCTCTGCCAGTGTTTCTATCAGCAGACTTTTTTTATCCTGTTCTTTCACATTGCTTCAGGCAGTCTGAGTACTTGCAGATGCCCAGTACAAGTACAAGATCTGAGTTGCCAGATGAATTAATTGGGGTGCCTTAAACTTTGCCAACTGCCAATATTGCAAAAAGCTATGAAGACTAATGGGTACAGTGGAAAAACAAACATAAAGGGTTACCACTTTCTTGGCAAAGCTGTTGATGAGGACATATCACTTGAATCTTGGAAGCTCATTTTCTGACAGATACTCCCACACTTTGCAGGCAGAACTGTCAGAAGCATATCTAACTGAAGAATTTTTAATTTTTTAAATACTGGCATTTCATTCTTTTCTTTCTTTTGGAATGATAAGTGTAACTAATATTTCATCTCAGATTTGCTAATCTTGGAATTGAATATTACATATTCCCTTCCACAAGACAAACATCAATATCAGTCTCCCAGATTTTTGCTGGTTTGGAGCAAAGGTGATACTTGGTCCTTTCCTGCTTCCCACATTACAAGGATGAGAAAACCTCAAAGCAGCATTCTTGGGCAACAGGGGGAAGAAAGCTGAGATTCTAAAAATAAAGGCCCTGACTGCTCCAGACTGTGTTTCGGATTAGGTGTCCAAATTTCCCTTGCTTAAATGCTGCTTAGATTTTCATAGTATTTCAATGTCAGTCTCTCCAAAATTATGAGTTGGTATTTGTGAACCTGCAGTAATTGTTCAGTGTGGGGAGTGGAATGACACCACTGACTGACAAAGCTTAACTATATGAAAATATAACATAAATATGTCCCTGTAGCTAAACAATTCATTAGAGCCAATAATGTCAATGTTGTCACAGATGTTCTGAATTTCTCAGTTCTCCTCTCTGCTTTGCCTTTGATTTCTTTGTGGTTTGTTGGGTTTGGTTATTTTTTAATAGTGGGAAGAAAGGTGCATTGAGTACTTGCTATTCATATGCATAAGAGGATGAAAATATATTATTCTTGTTTGTTTTTACTTTAGCTCTATGATCATTCTGCATGTCTGTTGTAAGAGCACAAGCTTTTCCTGCCAGAGAATATCATATTTTTTTAGGGAAAGAGATGAGAATAATATTAAAAAACTGAAGGGTTACTTGGATTTGGGTAGAAAATCTGTTTAATAGTTTATCCACAGAGATATCATATGGAACCATAGCAAAGACTCACATAACAAGAACTGCAACTATGGTTGTTTTTTTTTTTCACATATCAGACTGAGTTGTCTGAAAGTGGAAGTTGGAGAATTAGCTAAGAATAAATTTATGCTCGATGGAAATTCATCAGTGTAAATTCAGCATAATTTCAAAATTCTTGGCTTGTTTTACAAGTATTTTGCAATTATGGCGAAAAAAACCCCAAACAAACAAATCCTCACATCTCAAAATTGTGATATGTGAAATAGTAGCCCAAAATTTTTTGAATCACTGGAGCAGCTTTTGTCCAAATGTCTTTCCAACCTACTAAACCACCTGTTTTTAAGAATTTCACATGTAAATTAGAAAAGCACATCATTTTGGTAGGGAACATTGAACTGTTTCTGTTTTACTCTTGAAAGATACAATATTATGTTGAATATTAAAAAAAAAAAAAAGAAATTATGGATGACTTGTAAATGAAGTTTAGATGAGCACAAAAGCTGAAACCCCATCTGGATTCACTGACTGAATATCAGGAAAACACCTGACACTGAGTAAAAACTTCTGCTGAATTGAGTGAAACCAGGTGATTACCACAAGACTGCAAAATTAAGGATGTAATTTTGAAAGTGTGAGCATTCTCAAAATAGTAATGAACACTTGCTTCAAGCTGAAAAACTTTAGGAAATCCTGAAAGGGATTTTAGGAGGCATGTTAGTGAAAACTTTGAAAAGCTTAAACGTCTTGTATTAGAGTTTCAGCAGATTCTAACTTGATTTGTCTGCAGTGAGTTTGACTAAAGCTGTTAGAAGGCAGCCTTCTGATGCTAAGCAACAATATCATCCCCCTCACACACATGCTTTTCTTTGATGCCAGTTTTCAGAATAATTTCAGTCGTAAGCTGCCTTCAGTAGCTGTGTATCAATTTGTCATTTTGACCTTCACTATTTGGTTTTACCTTCAAAATGCAAATTTCAATAGTGATAATTCAGATTTTAATGGTGGAAGATAAACACTAAATTAGAAACATTTCTAAACTTCAGTGTCTTAGATCTATATACAGATGCATTTTGATTTCCAAACAGAGCCTTTACTAATGTCTTTAAAAGAGGAAGAAGGCACCATTGTAGGCTCAACTGTTATTTAAAGTGATGGTTCAGAAAACATAGTTTTTTAAGCAAACAGGCTTAAGTATCTTGCTCATGTGGCCAAGCAATATTCTATATCATACAACATCAAGGTCAATGGTAAAGATTGGAGGGATGCTTTTGCTAAATTTGTCGTTTTTTTCAGAGATTGTCTGGGCATCAGGCTGCTGGGGAGAGGGGGTGAATAATCGTGTTTGATTTGCTTTAAAAAAACCCCAACAAAACATCATTCTTATCAAATTGCCTTTTTCCTGGTCCATGAGTTTGCACCCTCCAACCAGCAATGTGTGTGCTTAGCCACTGACCTGGGCCAACTCTCAGCAACCACACAGCACATAGATGAGTGACCTGGTTTGGGGTTTTTTTTGTTCCCTCCTAAAACAGAAATCCACAAGAGGATAATTAAAACTTTAATTTCAGCAAAAAATAGCCTATCAAAAAATTCTACTCTATGTTTCCTAGAACTACCTAAATCCTATTAAGCCACTCTTTAGGGAGTACATGAATTATGAATAACTACCAACTTATTTTCTCTGAACAACAATATATTTCTTTCATTACTGCTGTATAATTTTAGCCTTTAGGTGAAAAAAAAAAATCCCATTGTGTTTATGTTAATTATATTTCACACTTACTATATTATAAGTTATCTTTACAAGAGCTCCAAAACTCTTCAAAAGTATTAATTTAATTTTCTATATCTTCTAAGGGAAGTGTTGGTGTCAGCAAAGCAAAGTGCTATGAGCCAATTCTAATTGCCCAGCATTCCATTTTCAAACTAGAGATTACACCCATATAAATCCAACCAAAGGCTTCAATTTGATATCTCTGGAATCAACAAGTGACTTAATTAACAAAAAAGAAAAAAAAAAAAAAAAAAAAAAAAGGACTCGCTGAAACTTCCTGCTTCAAAGGTTTTAGGCATATATGGTTTTGCCAGGTAGTATGTACTCTAGAAATAATTCTTGTTGTTCTACCATGGACTGTTCTAAAAGAGACACAGGCAAAGCAAACACTCATGTCCTGTTGCTTTAAATTTCTGGATTAAGTTATATATAAATTACTTCTGTGTGTGTTTATTTCTCAAATAGAAAACACATATTGTGTCACATGCTTAGTTGACAGTGTACTTCATAGCCTTGTAGGCACTTGCACTTTACCATGAAAAGTTCTGTGGGCACTCATTTTCAAGCTCCACTGTGGATAATACAACAAAAATAACGTAAAATTAATATTTGTTGTTTGTCAGAAAAATCTCAGCATCTCCATTTTCCCTGTGAAAGCAACAGCTGCTTTTCTTTCTTTACCCTCTTTGCTCCAAATAAAGCCAACAGCTATCCTCACAGTCCTCCCATCAATGAGAACATCTCTAGTAAAAACAAGGATATAACTTCATTGCAGGCATGCTGAGCTGGTAATAGTGCTGTGCAGAGAATTTGTAGAATTAATATAAACTTATGGGCTGCAAAACAACACTTTCCTTGCTGCATACAAGAGGATTCTGTGGTGCTTTTTTCTTTTATTTTGTCACATGGGATTTTCTTTTTTTCTTTTATATTAATGACTGGCCCATGTTAAAACCGTGGACTGGCCCAATGATGCTGTGCTGCTCTACACTGCATGTGACCTTGAAACTGGGAAACAGAGAAGCAGATGTGCAGGGAGGAGCAAGACCTGCCCTAATGAGAACCCCAATCTTCCTTGTGCTCCTAATGGTTTTAGCTTTCCAGTGATCAAGCATTATTGATTTTCCTTCTCTCCTTTCCTCATGTCAAGATCATTTTCTGTGGCTCACAGTGAGTTAAACACTAAGAAGTAGCATCAGCAGAAATCCTTCTTCCAGCACAGGCAAGGGGGATGATACAGCTTATGAAAGGTTTTATTCCAGTTATTGCTGTGGCTGCCTTTGTTTTGCTTTGGGTTTTTTGGGTGTTTTTCTTTGTTTGCTTTCCAGCTGCAGCACAGCAAAACAAAAGGTGCATGTTCAGTGCTCCCTGGGCTCCAAAACAGCACAGGGACGGCAACAGCACCACCCTGCATAATTCAACATCAGACACCCTTAGACTGGTGCATGTTGGTAATTCCTTTGGTCGGTCTTTCTTTGTTGTCTCCATGGCAACTGTTTTCATTGCCATGAGCATCTCTGGGGCCTGGCCTTGCTCACACACATCCCAGCTGCTCCTCTCTGAACACTGCTATTTAATTGCTGTGGTGTTTGTCTCTATATTTAGATGCCTTGTGCTCTCTGTATTATTTGTCACTGGGACAAACGATAGAATCACAGAATCAGCATGGTTTGGGTTGGAAGAGACCTTTAAAAGCCATCTTGTTCCAACACCCTGCTATGGACAAGGACACCTTCCACTAGACCAGGATGCTCAGAACCCCATCCAACCTGGCCTGGGACACTTCCAGGGATGGGACATCCACAGCTTCTCTGGGCAACCTGTGCCAGGGCCTCACTACCCTCACAGTCCAGAATTTCTTCCTTGTATCTATTCTAATCCTACTGTCAGTTTGAAGACATTCCCCTTTTTCCTGTCGCTCCATGCCCTTGTCAAAATTCCTTCTCCAGCTCCCTCGGAGCCCCTTTAATCACTGGAAAGGGCAGTAGGGTCTCTCCTGGGCCTTTTCCAGGCTGAACAACCCCAGCTCTCATCCCCTCTCTGTACAGGAGAGGTGCTCAGTGTCTGATCATCTTCATGGACCTCCTCTGGACCCACTCCAGGAGGTCCATGTCCTCTTCATTTTGAGGGCTCCAGAGCAGGACACAGTACTCCAGACAGGATCTCATGATCCTCATGGTGCCCCTGGATACTGTGGGCTGTGTTGCTTCCTTTTGTTGGGCAGAGCACTGGTGAAAGTCACTCTCTGTCACCCACTCCACTCTGGATTGAAGTGCCTGTGGGTGCTGATTGTGGGTATCAGCCTTTTGTATCATTTGTCTGCTGGCTGTGCTCCCACACTGTCCAGGGTTTACGTGGGAAATGAGCAGAGAGAGGTGTCATGGAGCCACTGGCAGAACCACAGCCCCTCTGGCATCAGTTTGAGTGATTAAACCCAAAACTCAGAAGTTTGGCCTCCCAGTCTTTGAGTTTCCCATCACAGACAGTGCATGGTATTGCCTATTCACAGCCTAACGTTGTAAAATATCCTCCGAAGTATAGATGTATGGGTAAAATACCTTCTGTGGATGGAAATTCAATTTTGAAGTGCTTAAACACAAGATCTCTAAGTAACATCCTGTATTGGATGTTATTCGTCCACTAGAAATACTGGAAGCACTTCCCCACCACACTGGCCTGTGAAAAGGAGTTTTGCAGAGGAGTTGTATTGAAAAGAGAAATACAGCATTTTGAAATACAGAATTATATAGTTTTATTTTAGCAAAGATTATCAGTAAGAATAAACATGGAAAAAAAATAAATAAGAGTTTCACAAAAATCCATGAGATGATTTCTAAGAAAATCTCATGTTCTGAATTAGACTCTGCCATTTGATCTTCAGCATGACAGACTCTTGGTGTTCATTTCATAGGAAGATTGTTTATTGTTTTAAAGCAGAATCCAAAGTAGCTTGGAAAGTTTTCTATTTCATTTTTTTTTTCTTACAGATTTATTATATTAATTTACAAATTTCAAGCTTAGTTTGGATTATTTTAGAATGTCTGCTGGACTGTAAATAGACAGTTTGAATCTACTTGAGAACACAATTAAAATGCAGACTTCTATGCAAAAATTGTGTTCTTTTTCATGCCTATATTAACAGACAAGCAGTTGAATCCCAATCTTTTTTTTAACTTATTATTATGGTTCATGTTGGGTTGTTTGGAGTTTTTTTGGTGGGATTTCTTCGTGCTAGGTTTTCTTCCTTTTGTCTCCTTAGAATAATTCTGGAGCATCAATGTTAAGTCTTAAGAATGTATTGTAAAGAGGAATGCTCTGGTTGAGAAACCTCTATGTAATACTATTTCTTCCCAAAGACTTTTCTTGTACTGTTAAGCTCATGAGTATCCGAAGCTTTAAATTCTGAAAAGGATGAAGAATTATCCTAATAAACCTTCCTTTTTCATTTTTACACATCCTATAACCATATTCACTGAAGGTATGGCTACTACAGGCCTTTTAGTAATCAGTACTGAAGGTTGGTGATCTCACTGCCTAGGAGTCAGTGGAAGGTACTTTGTGGTCTCCCTGTCCACAGATGCTGCTACAGCAACTCTGTTCTTCCCTTTTCCCTCAGCTACCAGATAAAAGCAAAAGTTGTCGTAAGTTTGTCAGAGCTCTGACTGCTGAGCACTGCAATGCCCAAACAGGTATTTAAAAAAAGAAAGGAAGAGGTAGTGTGTCAATATCAAACAGTCTGTAGAATTATATTAACGGCAAACAAACCTGCTCTACAGGGTAAATTCAAACAAGTAGGGCTGGACCAATGAAGCAATCTAGATACAGTGGAGAACAGATGGGTAAGAACAGCCAGCTCAGGGCTCTGTACAAGCCAGCACAACCACCTGTGTTGCTTGTTTCAAAGCTGTTCCCATATGCTTCATTGGGGTCCCTTGGTTGCTTCCCAAGAAATTGCTGTTGCCATGCCTGTCATGAGGCTGCACCTCACTGGCAGATGGAAAGCGACTGGGTCTGGAGGCTCTCAGCGAGAAGTTCTCCTTCACTGCCAAATCTCCAGTTGCATGGACCACTTGCAGTCTGTGCTGGCAGCATTTCAACAGGGCTGTTCAGTGGAGAAGGGCAAACATGGGCCAGGAAACGTCCAAACCATTTATCTGCCTGGTATCACTCCCCAAACCATCAGTGCCACACGCAGTGCAGCCACAGCCTCGAAGGACACTGATATATAGGACTGAAGTGGCTGGCATGACAGACAAGGCTTGTCCCTGAACTAAAGACATTGTAACTCTGATATGTGTGCTGTTAAGCATCACTCAAAGTACGGTCAGATGAGGCTTTGAGCAACCTGCTTTAATGGAAGGTGTCCCATGGCAAGCGGTTTGGAATTAGGTGGTCTTTAACGTCCCTTCTGACCCAATCCATTCCATCTTTCTATGATTCCGTGATTCCACATGCCAGAGCATGTGAGTTGCAAGTTGTGTCCCTCAGAACACGAAGAATGAACTGCTAACATCTCTCTCAGCCTTTGCAGCCTGTGCTTACAACTCCTATGAATGCAAAAGATACACAAAAGCCACCCGTGCACAATTCCGAGTAACATGTTCTTGGGGACCCTGCTGGAGCAGGGAAGCTGGACAAGATGACATCCAGTGGTCCCACTCAAACTCACCCATTGTTTGATTAGGAAGATTTATTTTGGTTTTGGCTCATTCTCAAGAAAAGAAAAATTCCAGTCAAATCCCTGTAGACCTCAGCTTAGAGACTCAAAACTTTGTGTGTAACAATATTGTTTAATTCCCTTGCCAGACATGATAGAACACATATATTTATTGCTGTACATGTGGACTCATGTGGCAGAGTCTGAATCAAATTTAGACTTTTCCTTTGTTATGGTGTGATTGAATCCAGTGTTCCAGTTCATTGCTCCTGTGTATTTACAGAATAAATGGTAATAAATGCCTGGTGCTGAAATGACTGGCAGTCACTGGCCAGATTCAACAACTACTGACTGAAGCAAAAAGAAATGGAAAAAATTGGGTAGGTGTTTATCACCTTTAGTTGCTGCATAGCATGGTCAGGAGAAGTGTGATGCATTTCTGGTGAGCATGGGGTTGAGTAAGAGCATGACACCCAGCTGCTTTGCCTTTTGTGCTCTCATGTCCAGCTGTTCCAGCAATGCCGGACATATACCCAGTGTGAGAGCACTGCAAGGACAGTTTTGTTAGGGTAGTGGATGCTGTAGCTTCCTTATGGGACCAGCACGGCAAACCTGCAGCTGGAGTCCATGGGCCTACAATAGCATGTACATGTGTCATACAATCACAGAATCATAGTAATGGTTCGGGTTGGAAGGGAACTTAGACACCATCTAGCTCCATTCCCCCTGTCATGGGCAGGGACAACTTCCGCTAGATCAGGCTGCTCAAAGCCCCATTCAACCTGGCCTTGGACACTTCCAGGAATGGGATATCCACAGCTTTTCCAGACAAACTGTTGCAGTGCTTCTCTATACTCACAGAGAAGAATTTCTTCCTAATATCTAATTTAAATCTGCCTCTATCAGTTTCAAGTTATTCCTCCTTGTCCTGTCACTCTGTGCCCCTGTAAAAGTCCCTATCCAGTTCTCTCGTAGCCCCTTTAGGTACTGGAAAGTACTTTAAGGTATCCCCTAAGCTTTTTCTTCTCCAGGCTGAAGAACTCCAGCTTTTCTAGCTACTTTGGAACTTATTTGTGCTAATTTCTGGATCAGTGTTTCTGTTGGTGGCTGGTTAAAATGAAGCGGATGTTAGGGTTTGTGACAAATATTGAAGCCAGCATAAGAACTTATATTCTCTCTGAAGAAATTTTTTAAAATGTATTAAGATCTGTGTTTCATTTTACCTAGTCTGAACATGAGAAGTCCATTCTTAAGTAAGAGGACTGGAGCATCAATAGGCACATGGAGAGGTTTCCATGCAAAATGGCTGGGTGGTTTTCTGCCAAAATGTCTTTTTGACAAAAAAACAAACAAACAAAAAAAACAACCCCCAAAGTTTCAGGTCTATCTGTGATAAATGGTAAAATATTTCCAAGAAGAAGGAATAATGTGAAGTTTAATAAAGGACTTGTGGATGTTTCCCAATTAACACAGTGATTCTAAAAATAAGACCATAAGCAGGTGTCATTACTCCCAGATATGGCTAAACATACAGTTTTAAAATCTTTCACTGTTAAGCCTGAACTTTCTGTCCTTGTTTTGTGGTCCTGAATACTCTCTTGATGAATCAGGGATTTAGATCATACAAAATCCAGGAAGATTTTTCCAGAAATCTCATTCTCGAAGTCATGCCATGTGTTTTTTTACAGAAGCATTTCCCAAAGTGTGTCCGGCAGTAGAGATATTGAACAGATTCACTTTCCGATGTGCTCCAAAATTATGCAGAAAACAAAAAGGGCTTGGATAGTGACATTTTAGCATAGCATAGTCACAGGTCACTAGTCACTAAGTTTAGATTCTCAGGCAAGTGAAATCCAGCACGTACCACATCTTGCCTGCTCACACATCATACATAATTTAGTTTTTAATTCAGTCTGGATTTAGTGATGTTTTCACATGCTGTTTATTTCACCTTTATAATACCAAATCTCTTTTTTAAGGCAGAACATTTTATTTCTTGCTGATACCAATGCCTTTGTGTTTTCTAGCACCCTTCCATATTCTGTCTTTCACTTTTGTTTTAAAATATTGTGGTTACAATCAATTTACAGCAGCAGGAGTATAATTAAAAATAAGAGCCACCGCAGCTCTATCGAAAAAAGAGTCTTTCCTTATATCAGTTAATGACAGATCTTGTACTAATCTGAATGCAAAACATGCTCCCTTAAAGGCGTCTTCCAATATGAAAGGGAATGGAAACCCATTAATAACTATAGTCTACTGCAAGGTTTTGAAAAATGAAGGAAGACCTCCCCCCCTCCTGTCTCCTGGAAATTACATCCCTGATGTCTGGGAATCTGTAAAATGCAGATGATTTATACCACCAGCAGTTTCCAGGTCCCTGAGAAACAGCAATGCAAACCTTCACAGAAAGTCTCCAGGGACTAAGGCAAAATCATCTACAGTGGAAGAATTGAGCAGAAGGATATTTCCTGTGCAGTGTTTCTCAGACCATGGTAAATAGAAAATCTGGGAATGAAAGGGGGAAAAATATGAGTAAAAACAGGGGAAAGGATGTCAATTCAAGGTGAAATCTTATTGTATTCAAAATCCCTAGCTGAGGAATATTGAGGCTGCACAGACCATATTAGTCAAAATTATTTTGAAAACTCTGAGGTTAATAAAAAAGAAATCCTGAAATGCTTCAAGGAGTTCTAAACTTCTAAGAACTTCAACATTTTTCCTACGGAAAATAATCCCCTGTCATCTACTTGAAATAAAATCTTTCTGCAGAGACACATGAATTTCTGTTGAAATTCATGATATGCCTTGATGAAATATTTTGACATTTTTATTCATAAATAGATTCAAATTTTAATTGTTATATGTCAAATAAATTTTAGAATGAAACATTATAACTATTTAAAATAACAAGCATTTCTTGTTTTGGGAATTTGCTTTCTGCATGGACAGAAAACATGAAGATGATTCTATGCTGCTACAGTTTTTCCTGTAGCCAGATGAGAAAAATTAAAACAGAAAGAAACAATTGAGATGAAGCACAGCACTAATATGTAGTGCTTCCCTAGGGGGTACTACTATGTTATTCACTTTTATTTTGAGTATTGCTTGGTAGTTGGAAGTGCTACCGATTCATGCCATCAGCAGAATTTTAGGTTTGTCGGTAAGGATTTATGAGAGGCTGCAAAGAGCATTCTCAGGCACCCTCTTGGTCGTTCTTCCATTAAGGGAAGATAGAGCTATTCATGCAATCACTTTACCAGTTGCTCATAGTGTAAAAACCTAGCGTATGAGGATGGTGTTTTGCCACATCTGCTTTTTATACACTGGTTTACATTGGAAGAGACCATTGAAGGTCATCTTGTCCAAGGCCCCTATGATGAGCAGGGACATCCTCAACCAGATCGTGATGCTTAAAGCCCCATTCCACTTGATTTTGACTGTTTACAGGGATAGGCATCCCACCTCCCTTTTGGGCTACCTGTGCCAGTGTTTTACCACCCTCATTGTCACAGAATCACACAGAATCACAGAATAAACTGGAAAAGACATTTGAGACCATCAAGTCTCCAGGCTAAAGGAAAGTGTCCTTGAAAACGAACACCAGGCTTCTTCTGACATGAGTATACTGTGGAAGCCTTGTGGTTTGCTCCACAGGCAACAACCAATAGTCCAAGGTTCTTTGTTTGGGCAAAACACTCAAGTGTATTTTTCTTTAGTTGGGCTAATCAGTTCAATTTTTAAACCTGGCATAATTAATGCTCAAACTCCTTGGAATTTGGGGAAAGGGAGACAATTCTACGAGGATCTTTTTATAAAAGCAAAACTTCCTGTCCATAGGAGGTGAACTTTCATTGAGGGGTTCCAGCCAAACATTTTAAAACTGGGAAGGTTCACTCCACTCATGCTTTTCATACTATTCCATTAATTAACTCTTAGGTACAGCACCATCCTAAAGCTTTTTTTAGCAACTGGGGATAACAGTGTTATGCCAGTAGTCTCTGTGTTCCATCTGCTACTCTCTGTACAGACACTATACGGAGGAATCACAGAATGGTTTGTGTTGGAAGTGACTTTAAAGACCACCTTGTTCCAATCCCCCTGTCATAGGCAGGGATACCTTACACTACATCAGATTGCTCCAAGCTCCATCTAACCTGGCCTTGAACACTTCCAGGAATGGCCCAGCCACAGCTTCTCTGAGCCTCCTGTGCCCACCCTTTCTATGAAGAAACTCTTGAGGGTGCAGGCTGGACTGCTTAGAATTCAGTGGAAGTAGGAAGGTAGGGTAGGGCAGCTGAGCCATGTGTTCTTTACAGAGAGAAATGACAGGTGAGAGGTGGGACTCATAACAACATAAAAGAGAGAGACAAAACTGGGATGGAAAGGCAGTGGAAATGAAGGATAGTCCAAACAGATTATTTCTATTTCACCATGGATTCTTCTCCACTGCATCTCTGTACAGCCTCAGTCACCAGCACCGAAAACCTTGTAACTTAATTGTCTGTCACCCCTTTGTTGTCCCAAAATAGGTTCCCGCACCTGCTGAGCCAGAAGCTGATCCCACTCAGAGCACAAGTCTTGGATTTCATGGCTGTTCTGCCCAGAAAGGGGCACTGGGCGGCAAATTCTCAAAGGCAGCAGCACGACCGGCCAAACCTTTCCCTATTGATCCATTTAGGAACAAGGTGTCAATGGTCATTGGGGTCAGGTCACCCAGGAGTCTTTTGAATTAGTATTCAATCTTCCATTGGTTAATTGGTTCCCTCTCTTCTCCTGATAATTCCTCTGCATGCTCAGTGTCTCTCTTCCTTGGAGTCCATGGGTTTCTTGGGTCAGTGGCCGTGACAGGTCGTGATCTTCTCCAGCCAGAATGATCTTTTATCCAGTCAGAGCTGATTCAGCACAGTTGCTGGGTTGTTTTTACTAGTTTCTTTCTTATACTGGGGATTCTGTCAATCGTCCTCATGGCCCATCAATTCTGCATTGTTTCTGACCGCTTTCAGTGGCACACCCTTCTTCCCAAGCTTTGTTAATCTCTCCATAGATCTGAGATCACTGAAACAGGTTAAAGCCTAAATCTTAACAAGGCAATTTTACCAACAAGCAATTTGTCTTTCTAACAACATCACTTAGAGGTTGTTAGCGGCTTCCTGTTTCACAGATTAAGTTTCTTTTCTTGCTGATTAGCTTGAAAGTACACAAAGACCAAACATCAAAGAATGTACTTTCTTAAGAAAACTTTTACATATTCCAGATTTTGCAATCCTTTTCCTCTTTGAGACTCATCTAGTCAATTTCTTAGATCAGGTATCTACACACTTCATGTTCATATAATAATAACAAATCTAGAGCCAATCTATTCTCAAGGATAACTGCGTGTTTAACAGATAGAGTTATGGATTCCCACAAATAATTGGATAAATTGTAGGACTAGATTTTCCTGGGTCATCATGAGGTAGCAACAATGTATTATGAATACTTTCAATTTCAGCATTTCTAGATCTATTTAGCAATAAAAAAATCCCTACTGATAAATGCCTACTATCAGTAATATCAGTACTCGTGGACAATCTAAGTGCACCCAACACTTTCTTCAGTCCAATTCAGTGAAGATTTTTAGTCAGTTGTAGTTTAAAATCCCCAAATTGTTGTGGAATCAACTTATTTGTTCAGATATCTGCGCCCTTTTTTTACCTGAGGGTAATGAATTAATTCCAGGAATTATTTCCTTCTACTTTTGCAGCTGTCTATGTCTTCAATGACACAAAATAAGGACCTTTCCACGTTTCTTGTCAGGGTCCGTCTTTTCACATTCTCACCTAAACCTGTGCCTTTCAACCTCCTAGTTGAAAGCTGTGGACAGCTGCTGGCAAAGACACCTATATAGAGAGGACAAAATCTACAAGAGAGATAACAGATAATTTCTCAACATATCATCATCTTTCACATGCTTTTGATCACCTTTCATCACAACAGTATCAGTCTGATATGACCTCCCATCCACAATTTCAAAGGGACTCACTCCCCTGTAACATGTGAGGTGATTCAAACTCTTACTAAAGCAATAGGTAATACACTTCTCCCCTTCACAAGCATTTCTTGGCACAGTTTGGCAATTTTCCTTTTTATGGTCTGATTCATTTTTTCTATCCTTATGTTAGATTGTGATCTCCAAGGGACATACAAGTCTCGTTTAAACTGAGGGAATTTGGACACTCCCTGGAAACTTCTAAGGCCTTTCGGCTGAAGATAAACCCTCTGGATTTCTAAATCTAGGAATTATTTTTTCTAGTAAAATTTCAACAAGCTCTCTGCTTTAACTTGTATCAACTGACTGGGGAAAACCTCTGTTCTTGCTGGAAAAGTATCAATTAGCTTATAACATCTGCTTTTAGGCAACTCAGAGAAATCTTTTTGCCAGTATTCCCCTGCAGTGGTTACCCTTCTTCCCTCTCCCACAGGGGCTTGCTTTATTATTACATCTGTGTGGAACTGCATCTTTGGTTCTATAGCATGTCTTTCGATACTACTTATCATAACATCTGCTCCCATGTGAGTTTCTTTTTCCATCACTTTAGTGGTTGTTAGGACTTGTTGATTCGCAGTGTGTGAGTCAGCACGGGCAATCAGAACAGCCACAAACCTGTGTTTAAGACACAGAGTAAATTTCCATTTTTTTCACTTAACCAAGGAATTTCCAAACCCAGCCCTGGGCAGAAGCCCACAAGTAGAGTCACAGGCACTGTTATGTTCAGTCCATGCCACAGGATCACTGGTTGTTGCTCACACTGAGTTATCAAGGATTATTCACAGGTGCAAGGTTATTTGAGAGATTTACAATCCTCCCTAATAGCTACTATCCTCCTTGTTTTAAACACATTCCTTCCAACACAAAGTTGTCCACCAACTTTCTGAAACTGTTTTTTAAACATCTTAGTATTTATGCCAGTTAATCTTCTTTCATCCACATACTGCAACAGTTATATTGTTATTATGACCTTGCCATTGTTCAGATTCTGCTGCAAATATATCACTAAACAGAGTAGAGTTGGTTTTGAGTTTTGTTTGGGTTTGGGGTTTTTTTAATCCTCACAGTGGTACCATGCAGCATAGTTGTGCATTTCTTTTTTTGTTGGATTTTTCTCTTTGAAACACGACAGTCTGGCTCTGCTCACCCACTAAAATACAAAAGAAACCCAAAAGAGTCAAATAAGTTTTTGTCTATGCTTATTTTTTTATTATTTCTCTTAATTCCTGTATCATCCTATACTCCTGAGAACAAAGCTTCTTTACTGGCATTAAATTCAGCTAAGCAACGTTCAATACCCAATCCAGGATGTCAGTCTCAGGTTCCTCTGAGGTCTGGTTCATTAATAAGCAAATTTAAGCCTTTCATGCCTTTTTTGTGAGTGTGCAGCTGTGCAGAGTTTTCAAAAAAAGTTATTCAGGCATTTGCATGATAAATTTTGTGGTAACAGTGGAAGGGGGCATCCTGGCATACAGAAACCCATGAGTCTAGTAGCTCTAATCATCCACTCTGTGAATTGCAAGAACATGCAATGTCACAGGCAGTGACAGTGAAGTGATACCATCAGCCTGAAACCATGAACACCTTCTGTGCATTGTGCATCTTTGAAAGAAAAGCATGTTCCTGATGATTCCTTTCCAAATATGCCTTAAGTGGCAAAGCACGCTCTTAAAAAATGTGAGGAATGGCAGTGATTCCTCCAGGAAGTGGTAATGCACATATGGAAAGATTAAGGCAGAGCTGCAAATGCTGTGAACCTACAAGACAGCAAAGGCACGAAGTGAGCACTACCTAGCACTCTGAAATGCTGCAAGGAGTCTAAACTCTGTTCTGTTCTACACCTTGAACAGCTGTTTAGGCAGGTGAAAAATAGATGTGAAAAATTGTTACAACTGAGAGTGAGAAACCAAGTTCACTCTTAAGGGTATAATGTTTGGATGCTTAGAGGCAACAATGATAAAATTTATGAACCTGGATTAAGGCCCAGCAGCTGCCTCTGAGCTCCATCGGTATGATAAATGCAACATTCAATTAACCTGAATAACAACAAAATCTTGTGCTAACAGATATCCTATGGGCATGTTGATTTCCTCTCTTTTTTTTTTTTTTTTTTTTTTTTTTTTTTGTGGCTTTATGCACACAAAGCAAAGAAGACCTCTCTTTGTTATTTATTTCCATTTAGACACAAACACACAAAGTAAATTTTTGTGAGTCTCTGCTCATTATTTACAGCTTGTATGCATACAGCTCTGTCAGCCCTGTGCATCCTGCAAGAAACTGCTTCACCCTGAAGATTGCAGAGACACCAGTATTTGGGGTGCTTCCCAGTTTGTCTCAAAAGTCACACAGAAGAAGTGATCAACCAACTTTGCCTTTCATTGAGGCAGGTGGCAAACCTTGCCTGTGGGAGTAAAGTTAGTGAAACAAGGTTCCAGATCACCTCCCATGTGCAGACAAAGGCAGCTGCTGCAAGCTGGCTTCAGCAAACTCCTTGATCTCACATAGAAAGATTTTTTGAGAGGGAGACATAGAGAAGAGGAAAACACTATTTTGGAGAAAAAACCCACAACCAAACAGGGAATAGTCAAACAACTTTTCAGCTGGTCTGCTTCTCGTGACTTAATGTCCATGCTTACATAAATGCAGAACAACTTGCTAGAAGTAGAATAATTTATTCCTTATCCTCACTGAGCGATCCAAAATAGCTTTGCTTTTTCCCAAGTTTGCATCTCTAAGTATTTTGGAAAAAAAATTATTCAAAGGAACAACAATTTGATTTTAGTTAACCTTAGGTCTGTGTGTGATGGAAAACAGTTATCTGCTTGTGTTTTGCTAAGTCTCAGACTTTTACTCACAAAAATTAGTTGTCTTGCAAGTAGCAAATGGAACTTTTTTCCTCCACTAGAAGAAGTCATTTAACCAAGTCTTGTGTATTTACTGGAGTAAATCGAACCTGATTTATTACGGGTTTGTATTTTGTGGCTAGCTGTGGTAAGAAGGCCAGGAAGTTTCAAGCTTTGCTTGAAGCTTTTGCTGCATTTTCAGCTTTTAAAAAGTATTTTCACTCCACACAGTTGGAAACCTGAAATATCCCCTGGATGCACACATAGGAACAGCAAATCCATTTATCCAGTGTTAGTGCTGTCACAAACAACCAAGAGGTCATGCATAAATCTGAAAATTATCTGCCCTGCAAAAATAACGTTCCCCTTCCTTCTGGTCCTCATGTTGCACAGCAGACAATAGCCATGGTGTTCCACCAGGCAGGAAAATGCACAGTTGTTAAGATTAAACTGTGATCCTCTTGTGGGACATGGTTTTGCATGTCCTGCAAGAGGAGTTTGTATTTGGTACTCAGAGGGTAGCAAGTGAAAATCAACTTTGCATTGTCCAACACCAAACAAAGCTTTCCTTTCAGAGACTGCAAGGGTAAGCTGAAGCCACTCCATGGGTATTTTATCCTTCTGCAACATGGTATCTGCTGTCAAATTACCTGCACTGTACCAAAATCAGGTTTCATTCAAAGGCCACTGAAGATGACAGTGGGCTTCACCTTGGCTTTGGTCTGCCTTACACAAAAGGCCTTACAAAGGAAAAGTAAGGAGCTTTTGAGCTAAAATTGGGAAGTGGTGCAGCAGAGAAGGCAGCAGGTGTACATGAGCATTTGTGATCCCTGTGATCCACAGTAATTCATAGCAGTCACATTCCCTTGTGTTTGCTTTATTGATGTTTAAAGTAATTGTAGGCATCAACAAACATTTGGTTTTGTAGTGGCAGCAACTGATAAAACGCGATGGCATTTTAAGATCCATTGTGTGAAACACATTAACTGAAATGAAAACCATAGTATCTCACTGGTTCAGGAATACTGTTGCACTTTTAGTAGTTATGGGGTTTGTAATGCTTTTGTTTTATTTTGCTTTTGCTTATATTTACGAAAGGCAGAATATGGATGCCAGGAAAGGGATCTTGCTACAATATATGTATTGGTAGAAGGGCAAATGCTTTAACCTGAAGTGGGAGCATTGCAGTGTGCTTAAAAATGGTCAATGCCTCCAGTCACTTTGTCTCAAAGTATGAGCACGATGCCAATTATTTTGGAAGAATTTGTACTACTGTATCTGGGTGTCTGCATTGGCTTAGTTAATAATAGCTCTTCCAGGAACACCCCTACTTGCAACACATCTATTCCATATGTGAAGATGGCTCTGAGGGTCTGGGACTTTGTTTCAGGTTTTTGTGTGCCACAAGACTAGAAATTATATATTATTATTCAGCAGAGAAGTTTTTTAAAAAATAGAACATTGCGAGACTGTGTAGTTTTCACCTCATTGTTATGTGAAGGGAGAGAATAACTTTGAAATAAGTCCTGGAACACACTGCTNTTTTTTTTTTTTTTTTAATGTGAACCAAAATCAGGATATTCTGTAGGCTCTTAATTCAAATAAGTCTGTATGCCAGCACCTACCACAGAAACTTTCTGTATATCTGAGTCATTAACTGAATGTACACTCATTTTAATTGTGTACCACGAACTTAAAGTCAGCTTTTAGCCCACACAATAACAAAGGTTATTGGATATGAAGACACAGTGGATTTAACAAGAAGAAAAATCCTAAACTGTGTTAATGTGCTATCTCTTTATATCCCCTTTTCCATAGTGTTTGCATGCCTGGACAACCTGCCTGCAGAGGCCCAGAGAAGTTGACTTCAGTCATCAGATAGATTTTGGTGGTTCATCCCTGCCCTGGCCATACTACGATCAAAGAAATGCTCATTAGACCTTGTTCTTGACAAACAGCACCTGGGCTTAGGCCCTTTTGAGCTTATCAGAAACACAGTTCATTCCCAGGAAATAAGAGGTGTCTAACAAGCACCTGTTTTTTAATGAATAGCCTTGGAAACTTATTTTTCTTTCGTGAATAACAATCCAAACAGGACAATGTTTTTATTTTCAAAGAAAGATACCACTTGAATTCTGACCACCGTGGTAAATTACTATGACTGAAGCCTAACATGTATGTCTCAAACACTGATAACTGGATTGCTGTGAAGCCAAAACAAGAACTGTTGGTAATAACAGACAAGAATTGTTGTCAATAGCCAAGGACTATTGTGATTAACACCTCGTGAGAAAGATCAAGATTTGTCTGGAAAGGGGGGCCAGGCAGAGATAGGGGTATTATTTTTCCTTGAAAAACAACAACAACAAGTACAGCGCAAGCGCAGCAATGAGTGACAGCGTGGGATTAAGACCCTCAAAGCCCTCCGACCCATTTCTAGAAACATCTGAACTAACGGACTGCACATGATAACTAATTTGCATGGAAAGCGAGAAACCTGTCATTGGGGCGGAGAAATCGCCCATAAAAAGAGGAGTCCTGAGTCCCAGGCAGGATCCCCAGGACATCTCATTTACTGGACCAAGACATCTGGAGCAACACCGAAACCAGAATCGGCATCACCTCTGCTGGATCGGCATCAAAACCAGAATCAATGTCCCACCAGCTGGATCAGCGCTGGAACCAAGATCCACATCCCATCAGCTGGATCAGCGCTGGAACCAGGACTGGTAATAACTTTTTCTCTCTCTTTTTCCCTCTTTCCTTTTCTTTATTCTTTAATTCTCTCTTTTTCTCTGCTTTTTCTCTTTTTCTTTCTTTAATTCTCTTGCTTGCTTGTTTGCTTTCTTGCTGCCTTGCTTTCTTACTTGCTTGCTTTCTTGTTTGCTTTTCATCTCTCCCCCTTTAATTTCTCTCTCTTTTTCTTGCTTTCTTGTTTTTATCTCACCGTCGTTTCATATTTCTTTTCTGTTTTCTTGCCCTCTTTAATTCCTCTCTCCCTCTCTGATTCCTATCCTCCCTTCCATCCTACACCTTTATCCAAAGCCTACTTATACAATGTCCTTATATTGTAGGTCAGGGACTAACATACCAATTTCCATGCCAAGTGTAATT
This sequence comes from Serilophus lunatus, assembly GCA_013399895.1. Classification (NCBI taxonomy): domain Eukaryota; kingdom Metazoa; phylum Chordata; class Aves; order Passeriformes; family Eurylaimidae; genus Serilophus; species Serilophus lunatus. The sequence continues at coordinate 100,678 of VXBA01002325.1, read as the reverse complement.
TACTAATAGAACTTTCTGATTGTTTAAGGACCCTCTGATTTCTGTCATTCCTTTTGATGAATAAGCATTTACTGGGGTGCTTTCTTCTCCTTAAGGGTGGGTCTTCAAACTTTGGTGCCATAGAAAGTATGCTGTGGTGGAAGGGGTCCTTTCGGGATATCACCACTCTACCCATGAGCTCCAGGCAGGGAGTGCTGGGAAGTGATTTACTGACTGTTAACAACCAGGAGGGATCCGAGCACCTGAAAGCCAAGTCCAAGAAATGTCAGTGCTCGATTGCTCCTCAATTTTGGAAAAATTGTGAGAATGTGATGCTTGCCCTACTGCCCAGGGAGGGAATGGGCACATGGAAGTTGGTATAACCCTAAGGCAGCAGTTAAGCAGAGAAATGTGATGTTAAGTGAAAATGTGAAATAGTTTTCTGAGCAGTTTTGGGGAGGACTTTACTGCCCAAAAGGAGAGGTATGACAACAAACAGGCAAGGGGCTGTGTGTGGATAAGTGTGATTGTGAAAAGGCTGCAGGTTGCAGGCTGAGGTTTTGCTTGTCACTGAGTGCCATTGGGAAAAGGAGAGCTGGCTGCAGGCTGAGGCACTCCTTGCCAAGAGTGACCATACTTGGAGGCTTCAGGCAGAGCTTTGGGATGTGTATGAGAGCAAGAAAATCTTACCAGAGGAAAACCCAGGATTTAGAATCTGGACCATGTGCAGAAATACGGTCTCACAGCTCTGACCCCTAGTATCCAATGAAGGAGTTGGAAGACAATACGTGGGTCTACCACCCTGATAAATGCAAGATGTAATATTTGCTTTGTCATCTGATGGTGAGGAAGTAATATTATGACTCCCAATTGAAGCTGAAACCTTCAGTGATGGTCAGGGCCAGCAAACTCTTACTAAAAGAGTCCCACATATGTCAGCTGAGACAGCAAAGTTCAAGGAAGAGTATAGCAGACTTACATGAGAATGAGAAACAAAGTATGTTCGGAGAGCATCTCTGGCAGGTGGTGATTGAATCATGTTTTCTGAGCCAGTGGCCCAGGGATTGCCAGCAGAGTTTTTAATGGTGGGTGACCAGAGAATACCGTGGTCTTTAACTCAGAGGGCTGCCTGTTGGGCAGGAGGTTTGTATCCTTTAGAAAGGGGTGATCTGGTTAGGATCGAGACACTGACTATAGATCATGTAATGGAGAGTCTACAGAAGGGAGCATGTTTGCAACTGGTGAATGACAGATGGTTGGTTCCAGGACAGTCCTCACCTGTGTCACTGGTTGCTGATCCAAATATGATGCATTCTGTGATTAGAGGTTTCCTGAATGTGATAAAACACCCTGAGGTACAAGACCACTTGAGGCAAGTGTTAGCCCTCCAGAGGGGAAGACAAGGGAATCAGGAAAGATCACTAATGAAGAGGGAGATAGCTCAGGAGCTAATTAGCTATCATTCAGGCACACTCCCCTTCCCCTGTTTGGCCAATGAAAGATCTGAACAGATAGTTGTGGTTTACGGTCTATTACAGGCAATTGAATGCCAATACTGTGCCCTTAATCACTGCAGTATTAAGTTTTGCAAAACTGGTAACTCAAATTCAGTGAGCATTCCACTCATGGAGGACAGCTCTAATTGTAGAATACCCTTCTGAAAACGTGGGTGAAGCAGGAACAGCAGTGTGGCAAGCACTTCATGAAGTAGAAGTCAAAATTTCACCTGAGGAATGTCAGAGCCAAACTGCCCCTGATGGACCAAAGAAATCTTTACTTTTCAACTTCACTGCACTTAAAGAGACAGAACAGAGGTATTCTGAGTGGGAAAAAAAGAACTTTTGTCATTAGTCCAAGCTGTTAAATAACTTGAGTCACTAAGGGTAACCTGTCTGGAAAAACCTCACTAAGACTTGTATTGCTTTCTCTTCCCAGGAGTGACACCAGGAATGATGCCAGGACAGCCCCACAGATGATCAATTTAACCACTGAAAGACAGCTCATCCTTCCTGCAGGAGCGGTCATTGTCAGCAGGAAACAAATTTGTTTCACACATCAACAAGCTTAATGCAGGGAGTGGAGATGCTTACTTCTTTATTCATGCTAATCAGTATTGTAACTATAGTTCATTCTGCACCACAAGTTTATTAGCTGTGTGTACAACTTACTGTGATGGGAATTATAAAAGAGGTGAAAATGATTTGTCCACTGATATTCAAAGGGTAATCTGGAATAATGAAGCTGTATTCGAAAGGGAATTCCACTCTTTGTGGAAACTTTTTAATACTGAAGTAAAATTTCCACCAATTAAGCCACAATTTTTTAACATTTTTTAACATGTTTTTATATACTATAGAGCAAGCCACTGTGAAAAGATCAACACAAAAAGGAGCTATACTTTATCTCCTGAAGCATAGAGTATTGGCCTGACAGAACGCCTTTTCCAGCAAGAGTCCTTTATTTCCTTCCAATAGATAATTTTATTGTAGATGCAAGTAATCTTCTAGCAGTTATGTTTGTAATTTTTTCTTTAAAACCAAGAGTTGAGATTTTAACAATATACATTTTTATATACTATAGAGCAAGTCATCATGCAAAAAATAAACACAAAAAAGGAGCTATACTTTATCTCCTGACGCATAGAGTATTGGCCTGATAGAATGTCTGTTCCAGTAAGAGAACTCCTTGTTATTTTCCACTCACAGATAATCTTATTGTCGATACAAGTAATCTCTCTACTATTTGTGTTTTTAATTTTTTTCAAATCAAGGTTGAGATTTTAATTATTCAGCTTCAGTTACCTCTTAACATTTGCTGAAATCTGACTAAACCCTTATTCCAACCTCTTGTCATTAGTATAAACTTCACACTAATAAAGAAGGTGCTGCCTCATGAGGACCTGAGACAACTACTGAAGTAAGAACAAGACAATGGACAAAGGACACTGATAAGTCCTCATCACGACGTGGGAGCAATCTACCAAGTGGTTGAACAACTGAAAAAAGATGAGGAACACCACAGGTTGGACACTTCATTCGGAATGCCATCAACAGGGAATTTTTTTACAAAATGTTGCACCCTTTGTTTGTTCTTTTAATATTAACCTTTCTGGTTTTCCTTTTGGTAATTGGATTTTACATTAGGTTGTGTCAAATTATAGAGAGATTATCACCAAAGCTTAGAGATAATTTATAGAATGTATTTGTCCCTCTGTCCTTCTCTCTCTCTCCCTCTCTTTCTCTTCTTTTTTCATTTGCCACCAATTATCAAGTCCATATTAATGTTTGAGCCACAGAGTGGAGTGCAGAGGCCCAGAGAAGCTGACTTAAGTCGTGAGATACATTGTGGCAGTACATTCCACAAGTCTGTTGTTCTAGGGTCCAGGGTGCTGAGGGTGAAGTTCTCTGAAGCCCAATGGATGCTGATTTTTCAAAGCACTTTGACTCTGTCTAGTATGGTCAGGGAGGAAGTATAGCAGATACGGCAGGCACAGTGCTCCCCATGGACATGGACTTGACACATGGGATGGCTGTAAGATGAGCAGTCATTAAGTGTTGCCTGAGCCACCAAACACTGAGCACCCATGCTTTCCAGCAGCTCCAGCACCTCATTCCACCTGAGGATGTGGGGCACACAGAGTTCACCGCTGTCCAGGCTCATCTGTCAGATTTCCAGCTTGGCTCCACAATCCCGCTTTCCCAGCAGACACATCCTGTAGGGGTATATTTCTATGTAAGCAATGGAAAAAGTGCACTGCCAGCCTTTTCCCACAAGGTCCTAGGCTGGACGAGCTGCCGGTCAGCCCTTGGGACCATCCTACAGGATTCGGAGGTTCGGGGTGGCTCCAGGCCCCCCATAGTAAAAGCCTTCATGTTTCCCAGTTTGCCATAGGTACCTCTCCAGGGTCGACTGGACGATAAGTGGAACCTTCTGCAATACTTCCCCCGGTAAACTGTGAGTAGGAACACTCAGCTGAAGCTGAAGCTGTACCATAACTCTGGGAGCCACACCCTGTCCACGTGGAACTTCTCAGGCTGCATCAGCACCAGAGTCCTGAGGGTTGAAGTGCATGTGCTGCAATGCCTGATGCCACTCTAGCTCCTCTGGAACCACTGGCTGCACACAGAAGAAGAACATGTGGTTATTCTCCTGGAGCTCCTGGAGGATGCTGTGGAGGCATCACTCTTTCTAGTTTCCCAGGAGAGTATCACGGGATGTTTCCAGGTCCCAGAACATGGCCAGGTCCAGCTTCAGCTGCTTTATCTGCTCCTGCATCAGCCTCAGATGAGCTTCCGTGATCTACAGCTGCTTCATCACCGTGTGCTTCTGGCCTGGACAAGAACAGCTTCCAGCACTCCTTCTCCAGCTGCTGATTTTCAGGGGCCAAACCCTTGGCCTCACACTGTGTCTCTTCCAGTCTGAACTCCAGGGAGCCAACATTCTTCTGCAGCTCCTTCTAGAGAACCTTCACACACTGATGCAGCTTCTGGTTCTCAGTCTCCAGCTCTCTCTTTTCAATTTGAAGGCTGCATATCTCCTTTTTTGGCCCCCAGAGCACCTCTAAAAAGTCACGAACTTGGCCACACAGGTCCCAGGGGGCTCATTTGGAGGGCTGGGGGCAGGTCCCACTCATTATGTGGTCATAGCATCTAAAAGCAGCAGTTCATACAGATGTCTTCTAAACTGTGGTATCTGGCCACATTCTTTAAAAGTTTTAAAACTTAGAAGATAATCTAGGCAAACAGCTGGCACTGGAATTAAAAGTGAGGCCCCTAGATGAGTTTAGCCTATTAGCATGAGTTAAAACCAGAGGTGCCTTTTTCCCTCATTATTTTATCAAAACAAATTTATGGGCTTGGCCTTTTAAAGCTGGATGACTTGCAGCAATTGCAGCAAATTTTCTTCTGCTGTCTGTGGAAATAGAAGCTGTGTAGAAAGAGTTAGATAAGATTGTTTTCAAGTGTGTGTGGTAGTGCCCTCTCACCCCTTCCAGGCCATACTATGATTTGAGAAATGCTCATTAGGTTTATAGAAATAAGCAACCACTCAAACATTTCTGTTTGCAATTTTTCAAAAATCAGGGGATGCAACTTCAACATACCCATCCTACTGAGACTTACTGCCCATTCCCACTGGAATGAACCTTGCAATGGTGAAAAAATACTGCAGCACGATAACCTGTGTAGGCTGATGGAAGACACCCAAAGCAATGGATACAGAACTCTAATCACTATTCATGAAAATACAGAAGAAATGCACCATGTCTTGGAAATTGTGATGAAAAATGGAGGTCACAGGTGGGACATTTTGTACAGGTAGTCACCAATCCCAACAGGAATTGTAGATCTAATGTTGGACCTTATTGTAATTTTGCTGATTTCTATCACATTATGCTTATTGTTGAATACTGTTTTATATGTTAAAGCGTGTATACTAGCCAGACTTGTAACATTGTCGCACAAATCTCCTTGCATGTAATACTGTTCCATCACTTTCAAAGCAATCTTAAAAAAAAAAGATTATTTAGGTAACCTGATCAAAAATTTCCCTTGATTTAAAATTGGAACATGATAAATCTGCTTATAGGCACAGAGGCAAAAGGCAAACAGACTGCCACTCTGTGGAGCAAGAGAAGTTGACTTAAGTCACAGAGTCAATTTTGGTGCTGTGTCCTTACCCCAGGCCACACTATGATCTGAGAAATGCTTGTTAGGCCTCCACCTTGGTGAACAGCGCTCGGGTTGAAACCCTCTTGAGCTTATCAGAAACACTGTTTCCAGGAACTTGTGCTGTCTAATGAGCACCTGTTTTCTAACAAACAGCCTTGGAAACTTCTTTGTATTGAGTAACTAACAACCCACACGGGACAGTGTTTTTATCATTGAACTTCAAACACAGTTACTGACTTGAATTGCAGCCAGGATGTAAAATTACTGACTAAAGCCAATCTCTCGCAACCCTATAAACAGCGGTCAAAAGGGAGACCCTTTGAGCTCTCCTGGACTGCAGCTGGCTGCGACCAGGAATCTCCCTCTGACTGAGTCCTCTAAGAGCCAGGACATGCTCAAGTTTGCTATATTTGTAGGAGCAGCACCAAACAATGGTGATGGATCCTGAGCTGACATCTCCACTCCTTAAGGCTCAACCCTCAGTACTTCACTAAATTCAAGGGGAATTTTTCACAGGTATACATTGAGTGCTATTAAGAATAAGTGCTGTTAAGTTTGAGTGCTATTAAAATTTCAAGTACTGTTAAGGCCTTTAGGCACAAACTGCTAATCAAGCCTGGACTTGATTTATCATGGGGATCTTCTCTGAACCTTGTGACCCAATAGGAGGGTCTTCTGTATTCCTTCCAGTCATTACTGTTTTCGATCCTTTTCTCTTCCCCTTTCTTTCCTCCTCCAAACATCTTTCTCATCCTCCATGTAGATAGTTTTGAGTTTATTTTAGTTAAGATTGACTAATTTTGGACTTTAGTTTCCTTTTTCTCTGCATGTTTTCACTATCTAGTAAGTAGTTGGGTGACAATTGACAAAAAACTTTGTCATGCTTTCTCTTTAATATTAAACCTTGTTTTAACTATCTAGTAAGTAATTGAGCATCCCTTGACAACAAACTTCACCATGCTTTCTCTTCAATATTTTACCTTGTTTTAAGTATGTAGTAATTGACAAACTCTGTAATGCTATCACTTTATTATTAAATCCATTTTGCCGATACCTTGTCCAGTGATTCTTTAACTGACCTTCAAACACTCATTCACAACAACTTTTAAACAGGTAGTGCAGCAGTAGCTTTGTGTGTGCACCTCACTGTTTTCCACAGCCTGACTTTTGCAATTTAAAATACCAGTTGGAAGCTGATGTTCTTGTAGATGGCATGAACTTCACAGTTCTGTGTATAATCAGTGGTGCAGACATGCCAAATATCCAAATACCAACACTCATGTGCACACACACACTCTTGAGGCATTTTCATCTGATTTTGTCTCTGTGGCTGTTCCTCAGTCTGGAAATCCTCAGTCTGAGGATTTCTTGTGCAAAACACAGAGTCATCTGTCACTTTGGGATGTGGCAAGTGAAAAATCACAGAATCACAGATATACGGAATTGAAGGGGACTCGCAGGGATCATCAAGTCCAACCCTTAGCCCTGCCTGTGCAGGGCATCCCCAAGAGTCACACTGTGTGCCTGAGAGTATCATCCAAATGCTCCTTGAGTCAGTCTTGATGCTGTGACCACTGCCCTGGGGAGCCTGTTCCAACAGCCAACCACCCTTTTGAGGGAAGAACCTTTTCCTCGTATCCGACCTAACCCTCCCCTCACACAATTCCAGGCCATTCCCTCAGGTTCTGTCACTGGTCAACACAGAGAAGAGATCAGTGCCTAGCCCTGTGTTTCCCCTCACAAGGAAGTTGTCACTGTTATGTGAAGAAATAGCTTCCTAGACGGAACTAATGAACTATCCATTTCCCCCATCCAAGAGACTAATTTCCAGAAATCTAAATGAGACAGTCACATTTCAAACAGTGCAATGAAGGTCTGAGGTTAACTCAGACAGACAAATGGTTATTTCATGCTAAGTTAAACTTGGACGGTGTGTATCAGCAAAGAGTTGACGCAGCATTAGTAAAAATTTTCAGCATTTATGGATGAAAAAATATTCTAAGACTTGTAGAATACTTTTATTATTATAAATAGCTTGTTCCAAAAACATTGCAGTAGTTTTCACAGCTGGTATACACCGTTGTATGTCTGCAGACACCAGTTAATGCTCATGGTTACTCCTCAGCAACCATACAAGCAAAGGACACAGCTTTTCCTCTAGAAATAAAAAAAGGCACAAGGTTCTGGAAAGAAGATGCTGACAGTCAAGTCAATATCATGTTTTCTGGCGTGTTTTGCTTCACTCTGAGCAGCAATATCTGCCTATGACAGTTTATCACCTTAGCATTTGCATAGAAGGGACCAGCTGTTGGTTTATTTCTCTAAAGGAGCCCATAAAGGAATTGCTGAAATATTTAAGGCACAAATACACATAATGCTATTTTAGGCCTTAATATTGATGCATGTCTGTCACTGAAAATTCCAAGATGTTTCCCAAATGGAAAGTGGGATGAAGATTTATCAGGCTTGTGAAAACAGTTTTTGGAACAGTTCCATTTCTGTTTAGATTTCTGCACCAGTGACAGATAACTGAAGGGATCCTTATGCTTAATAGTAATGTTGGCTCTTGTCAATTTCTTTCTATTCATGAAATTCTCTGCATCTCGGCTGTAAATTCCATGACTGCTACAAGCTACAAGTATTTCTCAGAGTAACTAATAACTGAAATGCCATGCTGCTCTTTCCTGTGCTTTTTACATTTAAACAGGAGTAAAACAAACTAGAATTAAATAAACATGTTATTAAAGAATAAAAGACTGTGCAGCAAACAAGAACGTTAAATCAGTGAGAAACCTCATTTCTCAAAGTGCAATATGTGGAACTCACACCCATGATAGAGCCATTTATTGTTCAAACTCCCTTTCATTTAGGGAAAATCGCATTATACGGCAATCTGTGTGCCATTGGAATAGATTGCTGGGAGTGATGGCATGTGTATCACTGTGTGCATTGTACCAGCAGTGTTTTGGGTCACTCTGTACTATCTTACTCCCTTCTGATGAAAAAAAGCCTTGATAAAATATGCCAGCATGCCAGATTGAATTGTATTCTGCATGTGACCCCCAAAGGAAAGAAGGTCATGGGGCCATTCAAGCCTTATTTCTGCACCTTTTAATGAGATTCTGAAAGGGCTGGAGAGGAGTGAAAGACCATTTGTCACTTTGGAAACAAAAGAAGAGGCAGCAGAAACAGAATCTGAATGCAAATGAGGTATTTTCCCACTTGGGACAAGCTGATTTTCATATTAACTATTTTTTCTATATTTGTCCAAGTGCATATTCCTTTTTTTTTTTTTTCTATAGGGAAGCCAAATGATGATAATAAGTCAGATTTACACTTTTTCTAAAGGAATGCTGAGAATGAACCTACACAGATTAATTATGTTGAACTGCATTTTGACAGTTATATCTTTAAACAAAACCGAAGTTTGTAAGACCTCGTGTCCTGTGCTCAGTGTGTGCTTTGTCTCTTACTTTGTCATCACACAGTAAGAAGTGAAAATGTGATGATGTGAAGAAAGCTAGATGAGGTAAGAAAAAATACAAAAGTATTTATCTAAAACCTTTTCATGACACTGAAATAATGCACAGTAGTTTTTTGGGGGGGATGTGTAGAGAACACACATTATTCATACAAGGAACTTACAGAATAAGGAAATCTAAGCACTGGTTGTTGACACAGTTTCAGATCCTTTTTAAAATCAAGGTGCCAGTGCAACATTATGAACAAGTTCTGAGGAATTTCTGGGCATTTCTGGTGGTGTCTGGTCTCTCCTTGGCTGATTCCATGTGAATCCATTAAAAAGAGGACTAAGGAGGGATCTTATCCATGTGCATAAAATACCTGATGGGAGGGAGTAAAGAAGTAAGAGCCAGACTCTCCTCTGTTGTGAAGGGTGAGAGGAAATAAGCACCAAAAAAAGTATAAGAAAACACATTTATACAGAGGAGGAGATCCCCTTTCTTATGACAGTGGTCAAACACAAGAACAGGCTGTCTACAGAGTCTGTGGAGACTCCACCCTTGGAGAAATTCAAGCCCTGACTGTATGTTGTCCTGGGTAACCTGCTCTACCTGTCCAGTGTCTGCACAGGACTTCAGACTACTTGATCTCCAGAGGTGCCTTCCAACCAACAGCAGTTCTGCATGATTCTGTGTTTCATTCAAGCCACCCTTTGGGAGCAATGTCTTGATCATGATCTTCTCAGTTCCTGTGGATGAAGGGTATGGTTTTACCATCAGTTTCCTAGTCCTTCCTGGCGTAGTGCTCTCCAAGTGCCTCAGCTATGCCAGAGTCATCCAAGCAGGTCCTGCAGCTGAGTAATGAACTGGGATATACACAGTGAATGCTGATTTATCATCCCTTCTTTAAATCTGTTCGCTTGTTATTCCAATTTAAGTCTGGCCTTTGCCCTCCAAAAGAGGTGTTGCAGAGATCAGACATCATCAGAGTGCTCATGGCATTCAGCAGTGTGACCCAGACCACTCCTGCTCTCAGAAATCAGGGGTGGAGCTAGCAGCATGAAGATTAATGTTCGGCACTTGGTTTCCTCCCTCCCTGCTGTTAGCTCTTCTAGATACCCATAATACAGAGGTTGCGTAGCCCTCCACAAGCCTCCCCCCACTACCTTGGTACCTTATTGCCTTACTGTTGTCAGCTTTTTCCAGTCATAAATGATAAGGAATTATACAATTACATGAGCAGACAGATTGTCTTCTCAGTCATGCAAATATCGATGTTGTTTTTCATTCCCCTTCAGCTCCTAGATCTGTGTATTTCTCCTTATCCTTAGCAATTAAAACATCTTTCCTGAAACAAACGAGAAAAATAATACAACAATAAAAAGAATGCTTGCATCTGCCTGATATTATCCTGACGTCAGATGATGATAGATAGATAGATTAAATGATAAAAGACCTTCATTGAAATAACAGTCTTGGAAGGAGGCAATTCAAAGAAGGAAAACAATCTCCCTGCTCACTATGATTTGATAATAATTATCACAAAATTAATTACCCTTGATAGGAGCTAAGAAATTATATCACTTAGATCTTCTGAGTTTTGTACACTTATTTATTGCTAAATTAATTAAAACCAGATAGTTTATGACTTTGTTACCTTTATGGAGTCACACTAACAGAAATCCTACTGGCACACAAATGAAGCATCTGGAAATCTTGGATGGATGTGACTTATGGTTTTTCACCACTAACCATCACTATCCAAGCTCTCCTCTGTCCACCTGGATTACACACTGCAGGATAATGGCCAGAGAAAACTATGCCTGTCTTCCTCTTTCTCAACACTATAAATACTTCTGTAGCATCAGTGTTGTAGAGCAACCCAAGGTAACTCCAGCCCTGCAACGACTTCTGGCACTAACTCTCTCTGGGGTTAAACTGTGACGCTATGAGAAATACTGCAGGAACTATACAAGGGCGGCACCACAGAAAGGAGAGCTGATCATGATGGATGCACAGCACCATTGTGCAAGGAGATCCCAGTACAGATAAAAGCAGAGCTGCAGCTACCAAGATTTCCAGGTGGTATTGGCAGTCTAATCTGTAATGAGTTAGAGGAGACACTGTTGAAGGCATGATAGCAGCAGACACGAAAATCTCAGAGGTAAGCTGCAGTTTGCTTGGTTTTCAGAGAAGGGTGACACTCACAGAAAGGAAAGGAACACTGAAAAGGAAAGGAAAACAACTCTGTGAACATGAATGGGTTACAAAACTCGCTAATATCCTCCTTTTCCCGTACCCCAAAATTATCTCTGTGACAGAAATATTGCAAAGCTACCCTTAAAAAGTGAAGGATGCTGATCAGTTCCTGCCTGACAGTTCCTGTGATCATTATTCTTTTAATTAGGAACAGCTACCCGTCCTGTGTTTCATCAAGTCCCTGCTCATTCACAAAGTATCTTTTACGAAATTAATAGGAAGTTGCAGTGTAGGACATTTCAAGAGATGCTGCCTCCACTATTCCGAGAAGGACTGTTTAAGAGATTTCTTGCAGAAGTCATTGATCAGGTGGGGATTTGTGCTGAGGCAGCATCTCTGTTTCATAAAAATCGAGCAAGCCCTTCTGGGTCTCTTAAAAGCAAGTATGCTCAGGCAGGCTTTAATTACCTCTGATAAACCCTTTAGCAAACTGCAAGATTTGTCAAATCTCAATCTGAGGGACTCAGAAGATTAGGTTCTTTGCTAATAACAGGTATTAGTGCACAGTTAGGAGAGAGCAGTACTCTTCTATTTTCAATATTCAGGTTATTGCTGTAATTACAAATGCTCAGGAACACTCTCATGGACATGCACAGTGGTCTCAAGAAAGAGTGAAAATGAAAAAGCAAAATCTGCCCCTCTGCCTTCCCCTGTTAGGGCAGGAAGCCACACGAGGTGACATTTGGTAAAGAGTCTCCAACTCCTCAGTCTTTCCAACACATACAGACAGGTACTCATGATGTCAGTGGATTTCAAAGTACATTAGCACATAGCTTTGTTATCAATGTGCAAGTATTTTGTATGCAGCAAGGCTACAGAAGCTGAATGTGAGGCATTCAAAAGCTAAGATATGGCCAACTTATGGTTGTCTATTACCAAGAGCAGTTCAGCTCTGATAACTATGGCTCATGGGCAGTCTCTAGGGGTACTTTAACCCAGACACAGGTATAGCAGGAAGGACTGGGCCACAGACACATTCCCTCCCTGAGCTACCCTGATAATCTTGCCATCCTCTGAGAAGAGCATTTTCTAAGTGCAGTAACACAGTATCCATCCCACACGGGGTCTTGGTAGAACCATCACATGCAGTATCCCCTCTCAAGACAAGTGTGTCCACGCGTTGCCTTCATAGAATCATGGAATAACTTGGGTTGGAAAAGGCTCTTAAGGTCATTGAGTCCAGCTGTTAACCCAGCACTGCCAAACCTGCCACTAAACCTTGTCTCTAAATGCTACAACTACACATCCTTTAAATACCCCCAAATTTTTGACTCAACACTCTTGATGGTCTTTGTGACACAGTCACAGCATCCTTATATCCCTTCAACATATACTGTCACCTGTGGACTCCAAAGGCAGTCCTTCAATGACTGATTTATTTGCCTCTGGAATCAGATACTGCACTTTTGTCAGATATGGTAAGATTTTTATCCCTCTGTGCTTTCACTGTCCATCTTTCTCTTGTCTAGATTTCTAGGTTTTTCTACTAGCAGTTTTATATTCAGATAAACAGATGGATCTTATTCTTTTCTCTGAGGACAGAAAAGCCACTAGCCCATGTCTATGTGTCTCATGCATCAATACCTGAGTGCATGTACACTTTCAGATGCTGAATCTTTCAAAGCCTGAGATTTTCTACTGGCAAAAAACCACATCTTCGATTTCTGTTTCATTTTTGAAAGACATAATTCCTGAGTTCTTTTTGTGATAAATATGGCTCTGCTCTTATTTTTTCAACTGTTAGGTACTTACAGAATTTTACCTGTATTTTAATTGTTTTTTCCTACACACTAGTAAAAAAATCTGAAAAGAATGCTATCTATAAAATAATTTACATTGGGCTGTCTTCTGTACTTTGGGTGTCCACGTAATAAAGGGGAAGTGTTCATCCAGGAGAAATTATTTTTTTTGATCATTTAATAATTTGGCATGTCAGTTTGCTAAAGACACCTAATCTAATTAAAACCACTCTGTTCCATTAAGACCTTGAGAATTCTGCCAAAAGGCACAATTTTCTGCAAAAGAGATTCAAGAATGACAGTTCCTGTGGAGGAAATTATTAAACAATGGGACAGAATGTGTATCTGCTAATTGCTTCTATTCCTCCACTTCTCTTCCAGCTTTGTCCAGCAGTAATTTCTCCAGAGACTGCTGCAAGAGGTTATTGCAAATGTACATTTAGTGACACTGATTTTGTCTGCAGGAGCAGCTAAGGTGATTGGAGAATACTCATGTAAAAAAGAGCAAAAATTACAAATTCATTATCATTCTATGGTCTTGTACACAGTGAACTTGCTGTCATAATGTCAATAACAATTGATGGTACTTCAGTTTTATGGATCACTTGAAATGAAATGGATCCTTTACTCAAAAAAAAATAAAATCAGAGATGGGTGTCCTTGAACAGACTATCACTTTTAGGAAAAGTTTGAATTCACTGCAAGTTTTGCAGAACATTGCTCATTCTTTTGCTCCCCTTTTTGAATGCAATATATATCCTTATCTATCTTTTCCCTCCATTGATAGACAAGAAGTTACCATGCCCTAAAGAGATGTTTAAGCAAATACAGGGATTGTTCATAATTTTACTATCTGTCCTGAGCATATTTACTTCTTCTATGACAGAAGTTGCAGACAGATACCCTCAGGTCACTTGGAAAGAAATAATCTAATTTTTGCACGAATGAAAACTAGTTCCTTTCTGTTGTCTTAACCTCAGAACGTATACCTGTAGCATGATCTGAACAGGGAGAGAAACTATATGCAAATCAAAAGAACAGACAGGAAGAACAGAACTCACAACAGAGTTTTACCATTTACATATTTAGCAAGAAAGGACGCATCTATAATTATTTATACTCTTTGGCCATTATACATATGGATAATATTTAATTCGCCTGCAAGCATTTTAAGAGCTTGGAATCAGAAACTACTTGAGTAAATCCGCAAATTTCCCTTTACCAAGATGAGATACTATTTGATTTTGTGCTCACATGCTGTCTTACATGAAGGTTTTTGCTCAGAACTAGGGGATGTATCAAATCTCTAATAACATTGCATCAAAAATATTCACTCTGAGGCCTAAACACTGGATTAAAGATAATTTGAAAGTGTATCTCTATAGCTGATGAGAATGAGACTGACAACAAGCATTTGTTTTGATTCTCCTTAGCTTCCTTTTTAATGCAGTATAAAATTATCTAAGTATAAAACTATCTGTAACAAGAAATTTCAGAGCCTAGTCTGAAGAAATCCAGCTGAACGAAGGAACACAAGCACAGATTTTGTTATATGGACACTCAGTGAAGGAAAGCACCAGCTTTAAATGCATTCAGAGCACTGTGATATTTCGTTTTATTCAGGCTTTAAAAGCCAGGCTGCACAACCTGTAGATTGTATTTGCAGGTGACATTGGATTCAAAGAAGAAAATTGCTTAAAGAACAACAATAGGGCTGCTTTCACAGTAAAAGATGTAATTTTGATGCTCGAGAATATTTTATCAAAGAAGAGGCTTAACCCATGTTTCAGATCAAGCTGCAGTTCTCAAACACATACAGGCAGCAAACTCCCATGGGAATCAAAGTTGATTATCCACCATTTAACTGTATCAAAAGTATGCTTTCCAAACCCAGAAACTGAATCTGTGCCCACTCAGACTCCTTAGGCAAGCTCTTGGTACAAGCAGCAAAGCTGGGCACAATCCTGAGCTCACCTGGCAGTCAGAGCACAAAGAATAAAATACATATCAGCAAGACAAACTCCAGAGCACAACATGATATAAATGATTCTCACTGGTAGCAATGTTTTTATGTGAGGATGACAAGTCTTATATTCACACTTAACATGGTGTGATGTCCAATTGGTCGATATTCTTATATAGAAAAATACATGCAGGGCTCACAGTAGAAGTGCTCCATAGTGGGTTAACACTGTTTCCCTGCCAGGTGCCCATCCAGCTGCTCTCTGGTTCTCCCTCCTCAACAGGATAGGGTGAGAAAATAAGACGAAACAGTTCAAGGAAATCACTTACTAATTACTGTCAAAGGCAAAATGAACTTGACTTGGGGACAGTTAATTTATGGCCAAGCAAAGTAGACTAGGATGGTGAGAAACAAAGTAAAACCCACCAAATTAATTTAATCTATTAGATCCTTCAGAAAAATCTCCCTCTCTTTGGTAACTACTCTGTGTTGGATAGACTAGACTAGACAGTACTTTGTATTGACAGGGAAAACCTGAGCAAACATCACTAACCTTGTCATGGACTCTCATCTTAGAAGGAATACAGCAGGGCCAAACACCTTCCCAGTTAACTGCAAGTGGCTGCACTTGTGGTGTCATTACTGCTCTGGTCAGTCTAATATCAGGGGGAAAAAAGGGAGAGAAAGAAATAGGCAAAGAAAGAAAAAGTGATGTGTGGGAAAAGAAGAGGCAGTAAAACCAAATCCATTTCACATCACAACTCCCTTCCTTGTTTTCCAGAAGTTTTCCTTGTGAAAATATCTGGAAATAGCTTTATCTCTAAAGTTAAAAAAAAAAATTACTGATACTTCTAATAGCTGCTCTCAGAAAATTAGACTTGCTGAGTCATTCCACAGGAGAAAAAAAAATAATCAAAACACACACACTCCCACTCCAAAAACCACCACCATTCCCCCCTCTCCCCCCAAAAACCAACAACACCGAAAAACACCCATCCCAAAAGGAAAAAACACCACATCAAAAACCAGACCAACCCCTTTCCATAACCTCAGTGATCCTCTGTAGGCCCTGACAGATGCAAAGCATACTTATTCTGTGAACGACTAACACTTAGTATCTGCAGTTTTTGATATCCTAGCACAGAAGAAAGGCTTTCAGCCTTGTCTCCAACAATGTCCTTGCACTAGGGCATGACAGGAGGGGCTGGGGCTGGTTCAGCATGGAGCAGGGACAGCTTTGAGGCACCTGACAGCACCTCTGAGTCTATGGAGAAGGGATCAAGTGACCAGGGCCAGGTTTTTCATGGAAGCAGCTGGTGGGAGTCCCAGGTACATGACATCAGCTGTGTACTGAGGAGTATGGCAATGGAATCTTTTTCTCTATAGAGTTGTTTACTTGCCCTTTGAACTTATTAAACTTTGTCCTAACAGTCTTTAACATAGTTCCTTGCTACCCTAGGAATCCTGGGTACAATGAGGATCAGTATATTGGCTTAGGGCTAGGGGTCCTCTTTCTCATTAAGTTATTGCTGCTTTTCCTAGAATAAATAAGCTCCTTTTTCCTTGATTCAGTTTTTTCATAACTAAAGTGGATTGTAAATACAATGTTCCTCATAATGCAGACTGGTGATGTAAGGTGATGTGAAAACACAGTAAATTCCAGTTGTTACAATGGGAGGACTTTACGAGAACTCACAGTGGCTGTCTGGGATCAAGGAAGTGAGTTTGAAAGTAAGCAGAAACAGGAATAAATTTGAACTGCAGACCTTTGGAAGGTTTGGCTTCTAGAGTGGTAAAATCTGACACGACATATCTCCTCTAATGACGGGAAAAAATTTGAAGTTGGGTGAAAGAGGGAAATTTTTTCGTTGGATAACAGATATTTGGCGAACTACTGCAATATAGATTTGAAAAGAAATATGTATTTCAATAAATTTTTATAGGCTTGGGGGTTTCAGAATATACAGTGGAAAGATAATTACTATGATGATGGGTCATTTTGGTAATTGTTCTGGTCGAACTCCAGCTGGCAGCCCAGCCCCACTCAGCTCCTTGCTCCCTCCCCTCCCAGTGGGATGGGGGAGGGAAATGGAAGGTTAAAAGTGAGAAAATTTGTGGGTCAAGGCAAAGACACTTCAATATGTAAAGCCACACCCTGAGATTCTCTAGTCTAACCCCACGCATGGCCACTGATGCCACCTTATTTCCTGGTGGGGTGGTGTGAGAAGCAAAAAAGGTCTTGACCCCGTGTAAGTGCTGCATCCCTGCATGGCCAGCCCTGTGTTCAACACAAATCCAAAACACAGCCCCATATCAGCCACTGTGAAGCAAATTATCCCAGTCAAAACCAGCACTCAGCACACGTGCTCAAGCAAGATATGCTTGATTTTAGATCAGGAAGCAAAGAATGCTCAGTCAATGCTATTTTAAATATCTTTAGAAATGCTACAAGAAATGTTTTCTAACCCTGCCTCATTTAAACAACTCTCTTACAGACCTTATTACACAGAATTCAGTAAAACTAAGGTTGGAAAATGCCATAAATTAACCCTGTCACTGCATTTAGCGAAACAAGGGAAGTAGAACAGACTATTTCCAACAAAAAAATGTAATTTTTTTTTAAATAAATCAATAAAATTCAAACATTTGCATATCTCATAATACATGCATCTCATTCCAGCTGCACAGATGAATAATTTGGGGTATTTCTTTTCCTACAATGCATACTTTTGAATATAGGTCTAGTTCTCAAGCTTGTCAAAAAAGAGGTATCAAACTTTGACACACCTCAAGTTGCAACAGACATTTCACAATTGGAAACCGACTCTTCCAGGAAGAGACTTGGAGGTGGAGGGCCATGTAGGTTACTGGGAACAGTTGCAGAGCTTCATGGTAGTACCTAATAAATACTCTGTATATTCAATTGCAGGCATATTCACCAGAAATTTTATCTTCCTGAATTATTTGCCCTCCCAAACCCAGGTTGATGTCCACCAATATCAAAGACATCTTCATTTCACTGACACAGTTGTATCACTGTGGTAGCAAATAATCACTGCCACTGGCAGATGCACCCCTGGCTCGGGTTCTTTGTTCCATGTATACCTTGTGTTTGCTGTTTGCTGTCAGCAGAATGTCTCTGGCAGAAGTATTTACCGAGGCCTAAAGAAGCAAAGGATTAAATAAGCCTTAGTTTCTGCTTTGCTGTTGTTGCTATAATTGGCCAGTATAAATCTGGTAAAGTCACAGAGAACGGCAGAGCTCCAGAACAAAGCTCTGCTCTTTTGTTATGCTTCGAGATCATATTACTGAGACAGGATTGCATTTCAGTGTTTGGCAGTGGGAGTATCTACAGCACACGCGTGGGCTTCAGTCACAGAAAGCCCGGGTAACTTGGACTACGACTTGGTCATCATTTTCCTCTAATTGTTTCTGCTACTTTATTTTCTAAATGTTGAACAGACTGTCCCCGCCAGCTGACTGGCCCTGAAACTGATTGAACTGGCATAAATTTCTGCCATAAACCCAGACAGAGCTGCAAGCTACACAGTCCTTGTGCTGATAACCATTCTTGTGACTCTAGCTTTAAAAACCCAGATGCTCAGCATCCTAGGAATTTCATCACCATCAGCTGAGGGTCTTGAAAACTGACTTAGGGCAGTGACATCTCTGTCAACAACTCACAGTGCAATCACATAGTAATGAAAGGCTACAGGCTTATGGAAATAAAACAATTTTCTGAAAATAAATGAAAAATAGAGACTTTTTTTTGTGGGGGGATAGGGGATAGAACCCTTTTTTATTTGAGAAGGTCTGATCAGAACATATCTGGGTGGCCCTGCCTCAGTTTCCCTTTATCTAATTTCCTCATTGCATCCCATTTGGTTTCTTGCTTTATTGATTCTCTTTCCTGTTTAGTCTAATGATAGCATATTCTTTATCTAAACAGATTTGTTTGTATGTCTGTGTCTCAATGGGAGTATTATCTAAAGAAACACAGCTGGAAATCAGCTCAGCTCTCTTCCCACTAACCTTTGATGTCAAGTGGTAAGTTTTTCTGACTCCTGGTGTGTCTGTCTCCCCGTTTCCCAGTGCCATTCACTCATTTATTTAAGCTTTCTCCACTTCCAAAATCATGTATTATTTATCATTTAAGATAAAGCCAGTTAAAATTGACATTACCAAGATAAAAGCATCAGTGGCAGGGAAGGTCAATTGACCCAAAGCACAGTGCTATATGTGTTCAGCATCTTTCTTTTGGAGAACGCAGTGAAATGAGAGAGTATGGAGTATGCACCTTCCTTAGGGACCTTCACACTAGCCAGAGAGGACCTCTCTGCATTTAGTAGTCATGTCAAACTCTCTTAGGGACTCAGCCTGCTTTTCTTCTCTATCCTCCCCAAGGGCAGAAGGCATTTGAAGTGATCAAGGAATGCAGCAACAACCTCAAAATGCAAGGTCCCAAAGGATATCCCAGTAGTTTGAATATTTTTACTGTTATTATCAAAATTCTCATTTCAAGCCATCCATAATCTGATTTTTGCAGTGTTTAACAACAACTCATTCAGATGCTGACAGTATTCAAGGTCTTTCACACTGAAGAAATTCAGATGCCAAGATGGCAAAGTTATGGGGGTTTCTTATTTGGTCTATTGTCCCAGAAAAGATGGCATACATGTAAAAAACAAGTAGATAATCATACTTCCTTATACCAAACTATGATGATGAACTTGTAACTCTTAAATTCCAGCTGTGTCAGTAACGCCATGTCAATGTAAGGAATTGAAAAGCACAGTATATGAAGACTGTAGCTAAATATATTTTTATTTATATATAATTTGTTACTCTTGAGATTAATTCATTCCATGACCTAGAGAAAATTGTATGACTCATCATTTTTACTTCACTCTCATGAGATGCAAAATGCTTTTTTGAATTTTCTTATGCTTTCATTTGAGAAAGCAGCAACAAATATGTTCAGCAATACTTTTTTTGTGTCAAGTTATAACACTTGTTTTGATAAAAGATGGGTGACTGCACACTGAGTGGCCACTGCTTATGTACCTTTTATGTTTTAATGGAATCAATGAACACTGCAGGACTTCCCAGGCTTTCAAATGACATGGGGGAAGTCCTTTAGTACATGCAAGTGCTTAAAATGACCTCCAGTTTAATCATGAAGTCATACACAACACCACACCTCTCTTTTCAGCATTTATGTTTGAAATGTCAAGATAGAGGATTTTCAGTGATAAGCTTCCCAGGTTTCTCTTCTTTTCCTTCATTTTGTTGGAGGCAGGGGCACAAAATCCTTCAGCTTCCTTGAAAAAAACAGGAGCTGTCAGGTTTTCAACATCCTCTTTGAGTTATGACAGCACTGAAGCAGGAATTGACAAATCCCTTGACGTGCAAGGTCTAGTGATTTCCATCAAAGAGAGGTAGCTCTCAGACACAGCTCCAATCAGTTCGTTCTTGGATGACTGGTTTTCATTTGTTTCTGGAGGACCTTGCTGATTTTTAGGCTTTTTAAGTACATGTATGCATTTTGGACACTATCACACTGATTAGAAAGAACAGTCTAAAGTACCAAGATGCACTCATTGCAGCTTGTAAACTCTGCAAGCAAAAACTCAGTGTTTCACTGAACTTGTTCACTTGGTTTGTTATGCATCTCTCTCTTCTTTATAGATGGGGTTAAAGTGGACTAAGAGAGGCAGAAAAGACTGAAAATGGATTAAAAAATGACACATTGTTGACATTTAAGGAGCCTTCCTGAGCAGCGTCTCCCTTATTTGGGCTGTAAGCATTGCATGGAAGAAAATGATGGGCTCCAGAGAAGAGGGAGAATTTTGCTGTGGTGCTTATAAATCCTTGAGAAAAAGCAGAGCAAAACGAAGGATATAACATAGCCTGTGGCCACAAGTCCCTGGTACTCTGATGATAAGAGGTATTTGTGGTTTGGACAGTAGTGAAAAACTGGAGAGGCTGAGAGGAGGCCACCCAGATGGCAGGATTGGATCCCTCTCACTGAGAGAAGAAGCCAACACCCTTATGGGGGTAGTTGTATTTGGTTTTTTCCTTCTTTC
>VXBA01002325.1:5168-79509 GCA_013399895.1 Serilophus lunatus | reverse complement strand
AGGGGAAGGGGGAGGAGGAGATTGGGGTTTTTTTATGGGGGATTTTTTCTGGTTTTATTTGTTTATTTCATGCTTTGGATTTTTTTTTGAAATGTCATGAAAAGCACATCTTAGACATGTCCAAAATATTGGAAGTATCCTCACACCCCAGTTCAAGAAAAGCATTTTGGTAGAAAAATTGTCCACGTTGTACTTCACAAACTACCTACTGTCTGTGGGAAACACAACAGGGAGGTGCTGATGTCTTCTCCCTGAGATACTCTGACAGGACATGTGGAAGTGGCTCAGAGCTGTGTCAGGGGAGATTCAGACTTGACATGAGGAAACATTTCCTTGCAAAGAGGGTGGTCAAACACTGGAACAGGCTTCTTTGAGAGGTGTTCAATGCCCCAAACTTGTCATTCTTCCAGAGATATCTGATCAATGACCTTTATAATATGCTTTAACTTTTAGTCATCCTTAAGTCCTCAGGCACTTGGACTAGATGGTCATTGTAGGTCCAATCTGAACTAAATAGCCCTACTCGATTCTATTCCACATTTATATTTCATGTTCTATTCTACTGTATTCTGTTTTCTATTCTAGTTCAGCAGCAAACTGCTTGCATGGAGATGCTCAGGTAATTTTTCTTCCCCAGTCATCAGAGTGTAGCAATGCAAGCTGAATGTTTTGTTTTTCATCTGGATGTGCCTTTTCCTCTCAGAGAAAGTCAGGTTGACTATGGAGAGGGTAAGCCTGCCTAACAGCAGAGCTTGTCCCCTGTTGTGGTAAGCAGAAATCAACCAAACAATGACAAATTTCTTCTCATGTCATCTCCCTGTTCTTTTTCTTCCCCAGTTCACACTGCAGGCTGTGGGAGCACAAGTGTTCTTTTACAGCCCTTGCATAGTGGGGGTTTGGCTGCGTCTACAAAGCTCTTCAAAACATATATGGCCAAAGGGAGCCCTGAACATCAGCACAAGCGACTAACATACTTCTTTTTATGACCATGAGATTTCCCTTGTAGGATCTGTTGTGGGCATGAAACAAAAGCTGATGGTGTCCTGAACTCAAGGAAGTATGGTAGCTGAGTATTGTATAAAGTGTTGTAAAGCCTTTGAGGTGAATGAATATTAAACAAAAAGTCCCTTCTCTGCTTGCCTAAGGTGAGTAATTTTAACAAAAGTGAGAAAACCATATTTTTTTTCCATTTTCAGTTCCATAAAAGGTGGATAATTGGTTTGTTCTGGGCATATGCTGTGGCTTTTAATAAACATTCTACCAAATAACTCTCAGGCTGCTATTCAACTGCAAAAAATACTTATGATCATCCTCATTATTATTATTATTACACCACCAGCATTACCATCACAATTACCCGTCAAAACATCCGATAGCTCAATTGTAGAAAATCCCAAAGGACATGCAGGAAAGAAAAATCCATCCAATTTCCAATTATCCTGTTGGAGCTAAAAGGCTCCAATTACAAGCAGGCCTGTTCTACAACATCTGAGAAACTGAACCCTTGTGAGAGATGCTGTCAGATAAACACTGGCATGGCTCTTGGGGGGCTTTCAGATGGAAAAAGGGAAGGTGGTGAGTCCAGAATGGACAAACCAAGCAGATCAACCCACATGTACACCCCAGTGCAGCTGAAGCACCCAGATATCTGGCTAATGATATGGCCAGCTGCTGGGCAACGCTGAGGGGTTGCTGTAGCCTTAGGTGCCATCCTCCTGTTTCCAAGATGTGGAGTCCTCTGCCCATGAATCTGCTGTTCTTTGACCAGAGAGTAGAAACTGATCTTTCTAGTTACATCACATTTCTGAAGGTCACAGCTGTTAACTGTGGGTTTGGTGATCAATGCAGGCCATTAATTGTGATGTTCTAAACATGCTCATGGCCTGCATCTCCCACCACGATCCCTGTCCAGGGTGCAGTTCAGTGAGTGAGGCACAACAGCGGGTGTCACTGGTCCCTTCCTGTTCAGGTATACGTGTTGGAGCTGAATGCCATTTCTTGGCTCCCACCAACCACACACAACTCAGTGTCCAGCTGCATGAATTATATGAAGCTTAACAAGGGCGAGTGTTGGATTCTGCACCTGGGATGGGGACCCAGATTGTGTGTATAGACTGGGGAATGAGATGCTGGAAAGCAGTGCCAGGGAAGGGACCTGGGGGTCCTGGTCCATGGCCAGTTGGCCACGAGTCAGCAGTGCCCTGGCAGCCAGGAGGGACAACCATATCCAGGGGGGCATCAGGCTCAGCATTGCTAATTTTTATTCAAGTGATCAATAGATATCATGTATCTATTTTATACACAGTCCTTCAGACCTGTTTTTTCCTGTCTCTGAAACTCCTTTCTTATTTATTATCATTTCATGTCAGAATGGTTCTTCTAACAGCTGCAAAATAATACTTAGAAATAGCATCTTCTCCTTGTTGACCCTGCTCCACTTTTTGGCCTGGAATTACATACTGTTTGTCTGGTAAAAGGGACTTTAGGGTTTTGTTGTTTGAACAAGTCCTATAGGAAATAGACTGCCTGGAAGGGCTGCCTTTAGGAGTAACACTCTAGATTAGGACTGTACCATTACGTTTTTTAAACACTATCACTTAGAGCAAAAATCTGTAAGAGTGATATATCTTGTACAACTTTTTTTAACGTAGTGTAGTGGACAAATACTATCAAGAAAAGGGAATAACAGAGGAGGCCGAGGAAGTAGAGAAAGAGAGAAGAGGGGGAGGAAAACAGCACTTTAATAATATTATATTTCTTCATATTTTAACATCACAGCAGTTGTTCTCCCTGTTTCCAACACTTCCCATGGGAATGAAGGGCAATCATACCTCCTTTGTCAGCAGATAGTACTTAACAGATTGCAAAAAAAAAGAGTAGAAAACAAGCTGGAACATAAAGGAATATAACAATGCAGCACTGAAGGCAGAGCCAAAGCTTCAACAGCCTGTCTAGGAGGACGTTTTAGGCTCTAGTGAAGGCAAGGCAGAGTAGCTCCTATTCTCATCTCATCTACTGAACCAGCCATGTCATTGTAGAACGTTGTTGTGTTGGTTAAGCAGGATTACACCTCGGTGAATCCATGCTGAATGCTCCTGAAGGCTTTCTTGTCCTTGTCACACCTGGAAATTCCAGAACTCACTGTTCCTGGGACCAGGTAGATAAGTACTGGGAGACAGCACAGGGCCTGTGTCAGGCTGGCACAGCGCTCAGACAGAGCCCTTTCAAGGCCACACAACACTGCCACCTTGAGTCAGCATCTCTGCAGCACAGAAAAACACCTGGCAGTTAAAAGCAGCATATTTTTACTATCTTTTTACACATACACAGTTTTTATTTCTTTATTACAACTTCTCTTTCTCCTCAGTTCTGGGAAATCACTTTTTAGTAAAGCAGGACTGTAGTCCCTTCTGACAGCTCTAGAATCGAACATGTGCTTTAATTTTATGGAGTATGCTTACTGAGCTAAATGCAATAAGGTATCAAACACCTCACACGCTCCATTCCTGCATTGTGCTACCAGTGCATCTTATGGAGACCAAAGGCTTCACAGGGGTCATTGGGTTTCAAAAACACTTCAAAGATTTTCATAGGTAGCAAGAGAACATAGCCTCCAAACTCCAATTTTTTGCATCACTTGTATTCTAGAGGTGATCAGAAACTGCACAGGCAGGCAAAGCCCAAAGAGTCACCTACTACCGACCTTGTAACAGGAACTGCAGAGTCTAGTTCCTTCTGGACTTCCCCAAAAATATATATATAGGGGAGGAAGGGAAATAAATCTGAGGTCCCTTTACATGGAACAGGAGGAACTGAGGCATAGTTCTGTGCCTCACGTTGCTAGCTGAAGCACATCAACCTGTTACAAACTGACTGCACACAGTGCCATGTCTGTGAGGCCAAAAGTTCCCAGTCCCGTGCTCAGTGCATCTCTGACTTCCAGCCAGGCCCACATGAACACACTCCAGTCCATAAGAATGTTCACTGTGGCTGCACTAATGCACTTAGATGGGTTTGGAATCAGTATTGGCTCAGGAGCAGCAGAAAATTAGCATCCACTTGGAACCTGATTGTGTTTTCACAGTCCAAGTTTTCCTTTTGCTTTTTTTCCTTTCACTTTTTCTCAGGAGAAATAGGTTTGTATAACATTCTTTGTTAATATAAAACCAACATGGCACTGCTAAATACTCAGAAGGTAGACAGGGCCAACTCCTTACACTCTCAAAGCTCTGAATGGCGCTTCAGGTAACATGCAGAGGCAAAACAACACATCACTGTGCTACAGTGCAAACCTGCACTCCTGCAGAACTTAGGAGAAGGCAGTGAGTGAAGGAATTTCAGAATAACTGCTTGAATTTAGGTGCCTTACTCCACCTAAGGCCCATCTCAAGCTGCCATACCCTCACTGTTCTTGTCATAAGGCCAATCACCCACCTTTTCCTGAGAAGTTCAGTACCAGTGAACTTCAATGAGACAAATAGCCAAAACATTTGTATGGTTTTTAAGGTTCCACTTCAAGTCTAGCTGCACTGTGCCTATATCCGTACTGAGATGAAGAGAAAGAAACATTACTGACTGCTCAGTCTTATAATTCTGGTTCTGTATACAGTCTTTCAGTAACTGAATCATCTTCTTCCAAAGCTGATTGAGCTCTGCCTTTTCTGCACCTTCCAGATTTACTTGCTTTCCAATTGAAGCAGTAGCAAGTCCCAAGGCATATTGTGACACCTGTCCATCTTCCAAGGTGTGGTAGATAAGGAAGGCAACCGCAAAAGTATGAATTCCAGCTCTGGTTCCTGGATGAAATCAACAGTAAAAGTAAACTTAGACAATACTCTGATAAACCCTGGAGAGGAAAAATAAAGCCTTGTTGGATCTCCAGCACTACGAATAGAAAGAGAAGAACAGCAGCAGTCCGTATTGAAATTCCGGTGTGGAAAAAAATAAACGGAACTGAAAAAGAGAAAATCAGACTTTCGTTAACTACATTTAGCAGCTCCACCTCGTGGTAAACTATTTCTGCAAGGCCATGCGAATACAGACTTCAGGAGTGCTGGATGGGCAGAAACTTGGGTTGCCTGTCCTTATCACTGTGTGTGGAATGCAGTACACAAAGCACAGGGAATCGAGTTCAGGTTGTGTACAAATCCCATCTTACCTGCTTCAGGGACAACCTAGGAAGGGATCACCACACCTGTGAAGGGATACTCAGACACTTAGAACTGGCCAAGCAAGGCAAAGGACACCTGATTCACACATAGTGCATGTAAGTGTCCGCTTGTCACCATGCTTGACTTCTAGAAGTAAAACAGAATGATGCCCCACTGTCTCAGCCTGCAGACTAATGTTCTTTGTCACATTCTAACTCTTATGCAGTGGAAAAGAGAAGAGTATACTTAAAATCAATTCTTCCTGGTTGTTCTCCATGAGGAGACCTTAAGTAATCTCTGTCCCAAAAAATGGGGGATTTTGTGACGAAGAATAGGTAGTTCAGATCCAAAGGAAATTTCTTTTTAGAATTGAGAAAGAAAAGTACTCAGCCTACTTCTATATTTCTTTTCTTGATTATGTAGTTCCACGAGCTTCTTCCATACAGGACACCATTTCTGCTTGTCACCACTAGAAAAGAGGAAGTAAATCCCACACAAACAACATAAGTTTTCCAGAAAACACAAAAATAGTTTTCAAATTCTAAAAAATAATTATTAGTAGGTTCAGCTACCAAACAAATACTACTGATTACCTTAAAAGTTTTACTCATTCCCGCTCTAATGAGTAAAAAAATATAAAAAGTCACTTCAACAGATTTTACTTTTATTTTTGAACAATTTTCAAATTACCAAAACAAATTGAACTCTCCAGTCAGTTAACAATGACAGGTGAGAGTCAAATTTGTTTAGAACTGTACCTCTATCAGGAAATACTAGAAGTTAAATAAGAAGGCTAAGATGAATAATTTCAGCTTTTCCTGCCAGAGAATGCTTCATATCTGAACTGTTCTGTCAGTAACCATAGCTGGATCTGAGCAATTAAAGCATCCTTGTGAAATCTGGATTAGAAATGGATTTTTATCACTAGCATTCTACACTTCATATTCTCATTGTCACATACAAGCAAATGCAAAAGGAAGGGAAACACAAGTTCATCCGTGGTCAGTTAACATGAATGATCAATGAAGTTAAATCAGAAAATCAATCTCAATCTCTATGTCAATAAGATACTCCACACCCTGCTTTATTATATGGCTGTAGGGGTATGGGAACAGCAAATGAAATGTGTAAAAAATATTACCTTTCAAGTAAAAAATTAATTACCTTGGAGTACTTTGAGGCTTCCTTATATTCTTTATTTCAAAAGGCATCTCTAGCACTCTTCAATGTTGTCCTCATCTCCTTATTTGGCATTGTGAAAAGAATATATAATCAGTTATTACACAAAGATACTGAACTCAAAATGTTGGTTTTATCCTACTATACTTGCATGGAGAGTATTTTAAACACCAGAACACAGTTCAAAATTCTAAAGTACAGGCACACCAAGAACTGCTAGAAAAAATAACACAGTTAAAAAGTTAAGTGAGCTTAGCTCCAAGGCAGGATTCAGCCAATATTCCAAGCAGTTAATACAAAGTAGTTACTCTAGAATGAAACTTTATTAAACTTTAAGATAATTTTAAATAGGAGGAGACGTGTTATAGGACAAGCACCTCAGTTAGCATTGTAGGAAGACACCCTGCATGTAGCCTCTTCTGGAAGAGGAGTTACTATGCAGTAAACTGTGTTCAAGAGGCATTTTCTGCTGGATTTGTGCTCGATTCCTAAGGATCAGAGTTTTCCTTGTGCCATCTCTCCAGCTTTTTCCATGGCCAACCTGTAACTGGCACTCTGTGTGGCCCTTGGTGCTCCTGTCCCCTCACATTTATTAAAGGCAGACCCCACTTCCAACTACACCAGGCACCAAGAAACCATTTAAGGAGGCATTCACACTTTTGAACGCTGTCATAATAACCATCCACTCTTGTCGTGAATATGGTAAGTATTTTGGCTGAAATGAACAGAAAAACCACAGTCAAAACTGTCTAAATGAGATAAGGCCGAGAGACCACAGTGATGGTGCCAACATCAAAAGAGATAGGAAAAGTGATCAGATGAAGAACAAAAAAAACCCACCCCTTCCATTTAGTAAAATAATCAGTAATGAAAGGACAAAAGATGAGAGCAAATTCCAAAGATACCCTCAGCGCCAGAAATAAATAATTCAGAAACCTCTCCACTTTAGATGGATCAGCAGCTCCTGGGTACAAAGTTGGCAAGAGGGCACAGACGCCTCGGCCACCACCAGCACTGCCTGCCTTGGGATGCTCTGTCACTCCTGCCACAGGGACACCGCACCAGCACCTCCCGGGCACGGCGGGAGGTGTAGTTCCCACAGCCTGTGGGCAGGCTGACAGCTGCAGTCCGTGCACATGCCGCTCCTGGATGAGGATCCGCGGCGGGAGCGCACCCGGACCGGGAGAGGGAGCAGGAGGATGGCGGCGGCGGATGCCGAGGATGTGGCAGCGAGGGCTTTCCTTGGGACCCTTGTGATCCAAACCGAACTCTGCTGTGTTCCCAGGAATGTGCTCCGCGCTGGCACAGGGCACATGACATCTCTGCACTCATGCGGTACCTACATGGGACGGCGGGCAGCAGAGCTGGTGTGTGAAATGACCGCGCTTCTGTCCGATTGAGAAGCAGGAGGGAAAGGAAGGTCCCTAAACGCTGCTACTCTTCCCATCCTAAGTACTAAGAACGGCACGGATGGGATAAGAGTTTCCTGTAATCACAGCTGCAATGACTGTGTTGAGATGTAAGGCATCACGTACTGATTAGTTATGGGTTTTATTAATTATAAAAAATACTACAGTTAGCTTGCTAGATTAGACTTTCCAGTTCAAAGGATAAAGGAACGAGGAGATATGTTTTTAAAAATTTCTAGTAGCTTTATTACAATGATTTATACATTTGTATTTTTTAAATCAGAAATATTAAGTATATCTCCTTGTGTACTGCAAAATACAGTGTGTTTTTTACCCCTTCCTCACCATGCTTCTATCTGCCCACCCAGAACATTGGACATGCTTTATTCCCAGGAAAGGGAAAGCCTTGATTTCTCTGCTTCATCTGAGCTCTCCTTACTATGGATTCCAATATAACATTACTTCCAAGGCAGAAACAGATTAACCATCACTAGTAGAAAAGAAGAAGTATTGGGTACTGTTGAAACTACCAGTTTTTCTGGAGGCAAGAACAAAAAAAAAACAAAAAAAAAAAAAAAAAAAAAAAAAAAAAAACCCCCAACCAACCAACCAAACAAAAAAACCCAAAAAACCCAAAAAAACCCAAAAAACCCACAAAGCACTGCAGGCTGTTAAAAGGTCTGGGTTTTCATTTGAAAGTGTGCCTGCCTTCCTGTTGGGTGATGCTCCCTTTGCAAGACTCGGACCTGTTTTGTCAAGCAGGACAACAATTTCCTTCTCAGTGAAGAAGGCTGGATTGCATTTGGCCTCCAGAGCAGTGACCTCTTGAACAGCCAGATATCTGCTGCAGTGTCACATCAGGTGCTGTGCTTCTCACAAGGCTTGCTGGAGGAATGTGCTGGGTGGCAACTCAGCTCCTAAACTGCTGCTTGAAATAAACTGAGGGATGACCTGGCTCTGCTTGCAACACAGCTTGAGTTCCTGTGACATATTAGCTTGCTTGCTTTGCTCAGAATAATTGTAATGCCTCAGGTCCGTCGAAATCAGCAAGTCTTACATTGCATCTCCAGAAATATCTGCAGAGTTTTCACCTTCCCAGACTGTTCAAGAAGCTTCTTTCACGGAATAGACATCACTTTGTCTAGTAACCAAACAGCGAACTCTGGTCTGTAGCTGCTCAAACAAACAGTATCTTTGTTAGAGAAACCTGGGACTGTGTGGTTGACAGGATGACACATCACTTGTGTACTTTTCATGAGGACTTTCAGCTCCAAGACTCCTTCAAGTTCCTATTTCAGATTATGGCTTTATTTCCAGTTTGTCCTACTGAGAGCTTGTTCTAGCTGCCAATCATAACAGTGTACAAAATTAAGTGATTGGTCTTTTGACATACAGGCCAATTACAGCTGCTGGGATACCACTCTCTTAGCTCTACTGGTGTGAAATGAAATGATATTTTTCTGCAACACCATGTTATCCAAAATCATTTGCTGCCAGAAAATAAATTGAGTTTTTTTAATTCTGCATGCATTCCCCATGTTGGCCTCTAAAAGGTGAAGGAATTACATTAGTCTCTGATTGTGGACTGAGTATGTGAGTGATGTTTGGGTGGCCAGTGAGGTAATGAAGCACTTGTGCTGCAAGGTTAAAATATTCAAAACAGTGACAGAGTAATTCTAATCGTAAAATACTTCAGTAACTTACAAAAATTATTTCCCACTGTGGAACACAATTTTGCTGTGCTTAACTGTTTCTGTTTTCTCTCTGAAACCTTGCAGAGGCTAATTATATGCAGTGTTCTTTGTAAATTCTCACTTTGGATGGTTAATGCCTATCCCTGGGGAATTGTGTGTAATGGAAACAGTAGTGACACAGACTGTAAATTTTCCAAGTTTGCTCTCACTAATTTTTGGTAGTTTTTTTTTTGTACTTCCACAAATTATTTGAGAAAATTCGAATAATGAAACTAGAGCGTAAATTTGAAAACATACCTCCTAAGGCACAAAAAGAGCAGAGTGTGATATTGACAGGAAGGCTTACACCATCTTATCTGTATTCTTGAAAAGACGAAGACAGGAAGAAACTTAGACTTCTAATGCTATGTCTAGTGTCTAATGCTTAATATAGGAGAACATCATGTTAACTACAGCATTTGTTTCAAAAGACTAATTTAAAAAGAAATAGAATTTTTTAAAAAAAAAAAAATGAGGAGGGAAAAGCTTTTTTTACTTAAAAAAACATTTCAGGTTTCAGTGGGAGAATAGTCTTCCTTCAAGAGCTGCACCAGCATTTATCTGACAGCTTCTCACAAGGGTTCAGTCTCTCAGATGTTGTAGAACAGGCCAGCTCATAATTAGGGCACTTTAGCTCCAACAGGATAATTGGAAATTGGATGGATTTTTCTTTCTGGCATCTCTTCTGGGATCTTCTACAATTGAGCTATTGGATGTTTAGGCAGGTAATTGTGATGGTAATGCTGGTGGTGTAATAATAATAATAATAATGAGGATAATCATAAGTATTTTTTTGCAGTTGAATAGCAGCCTGAGACAGTTATTTGGTAGAATGTTTATTAAAAGCCTCAGTATAAGCCCAGAACCAACCTATATCCACCTTCTGTGAAACTGATAGTGGGAAAAATTATGTTTTTCTCACTTGCATTAAAATTATTCACTTTAGACAAGCAAAGAAACTTTTTCTGGTCTGATTCATTTAATCTTCATTCACAAATAATTTGCAACACTTTACAGAATTATTAGCCACACTATTCCCTTGAGATGGGCAAAAGAGTTACCTGAACATCTCTATGCAAACATGTGTTCATGAATTAAAATAGAGCTTGGA
The DNA here is from genome assembly GCA_013399895.1 of Serilophus lunatus. Taxonomy (NCBI): domain Eukaryota; kingdom Metazoa; phylum Chordata; class Aves; order Passeriformes; family Eurylaimidae; genus Serilophus; species Serilophus lunatus. The sequence goes on along the minus strand of VXBA01002325.1, from coordinate 68,927 downwards.
ATAAAACAGAATATGGAACAGATTATTTAATTTGGAAGCCACCTACAATGACCATCTAGTCCGAGTGCTTGAACACTTCGAGGATGACTATAAGTTAATGCATACTATTAAGGTCATTGTCCAGATATCTCTGGAACACTGACAGGCTTGGGGCATTGAACACCTCTCAAAGAAGCCTGTTCTAGTGTTTGATCACCTTCTTTGCAAGGAAATGTTTCCTCATGTCAAGTCTGAACATACCCTGACACAGCTCTGAGTCATTTCCACATGTTCTGTCAGAGCATCTCAGGGAGAAGAAATGGAGAAGTACCAGCAGATGAGAAGAGACAAGGAGCATGAAGTTGGGAAGATGCAGATGTGGACAAGATGTCTGTGTGCAACTATCATCTCTTCGTTTATAGCCTTCACTTTCTCCTAAATCACAATTACAGTACCAGGAAGGCTTTTTGCACACAATGGAAAAAATAAAATCGTTGCTGTACTTAGCTTTTTGTTTGGGTTTTTTTCAGTAATGGTCTAAAGTTCATTGTTCAGAACACTCTGCATCATGCTTGTTTTAAATTATGCTAAATGTAATAATTCTATCTGAGATTTACCAAGAGATTGACTTTTTCTAGAATGTGAAGTAGTAGGACACAGCACAACTATCTTTCTGTTAAACTCTTCTTTGTTGCTGCAGCTTTTCAAAGTTTTTAGGCACATAAGAGTCTCATTACATCTGTATGTAGCAAGCTAGCAAATATTACTTCATTCTGAAGAATTAAATGTTTTTTCTTTGTCTTATGTGGTCTCCAGGTGGCACTATCTGCCATAAAAACATGAATAGGTTACAATAGCTGTCACTAAACAAGGGCATTAACATTCTCTGCGGCTGCAGAACTGAAAACCAGGTTCGGAGATAAGTTATGCTTACTTAAAAAAGACCCAACCCATATACAACTTATATTACTCGTGGCCTTTTCTACTGGAGAGCTGCAAAATTTCTATCTCTGTGCAACAAAACTACAAAGACTTGGGAAAAAAGGATATACAAATAAAGGTTGGGAGATGTAAATGCCTTTATAATAAGGTTGTGGGTTCTTCTAGGAATGGTAAGAAGTTTGTGGGGAGAAGGAGAGCATGGGGGAAAAGTCTTCATTTGAAAAAAGCAAAATCTACCTTGGATATTAGGGAAAACTTGATAGGTGCTATTTGCGAGGTTAGATGTGAAGTGAGGGTTCCTTTTTTTCAAGTCAGAGAGCTCTATCTCTGGCAAATTTTTTTCACCCTTAATCCACTTAAAGGACACAAACTCTGTAGTTTGCTGAGGTCCTTTCCAATACTATGTACACATCCTCACTATGTGAACACGTTACCATTTATTGACCGTTGGTTGAATCTTCCAGAGTGCAGCTGTGTTTTGAAAATGTCAGAAATCAAGCCCATGAAGACATTTGTGCACATAGATGAAGAACTTGAATTAAATTTTAAGACTACTGGGGGGCAGTACTACAAAACAGAGTACCAACAGAGTATGCTTACAAAACCCTGTGTTGTTAGGCCGATGGTCCCCTATATTTTACACAAGCTGGAACTTTTTCAGGTTATGTGGCTTCTCTCCTAGCCCAGAATTACAATAGACAAACAAGGGGATTATACTACAGTTCTCTACAATTAAATTGACAGACATCTGTAAAAACAAATAGAAAGGTATTATAAAATTAGTCTAATGTAGTGAATTCTTTTTATCAAGGTGTCAGGACTTGCCCTCCACTGTCCTGGAGACCTTCCCAGAGTAAGTGAATTTTCATGTTGCTCTGCAGTTTCACATAAGGCCCAAACTTTTTGATACATATGGCTTATCCTACAATTAATACATTTCTGACTTCTAGCCTGAGTTTCCAGATAAATTTTCTAGCTGTCTTTTAAAATGACTTGATACCTGTGGAAGCAGAGGGAAAATATGTTGGAGGTAGCAGCACCACATAACAAATAAGCAGCTGGTGTTGCTTGAACCATAAATTGAGAACAGTAAACTTATGGTAAAAGGCTTTAAATTGCATCTGGGTTTTTTTGTTTATTTTTTAATGTTAAATGCAGTCGCTAAAGTAATGTTGGTTTCTTCTTATTTTTAGGTGACTTATGAAGCTATTAAAAATATACAAGTGGTCTTCTCTTCCAGAGATGCTTCCAGTGGGCTGTTACTCATCAAACATCAAGAATTGCACAGGATAGTTGACAAAGCAAAAAGTGAGAAAAGTGAAAGCATTTCAGTATGTCCTGTGTGCAGGGACAGATGCTATGCAAGGTAGGTAATATTGTGATTATTTTGGTTTTGTTTTTAACAAAATGTTCACAGGCTAGTCTTCACAGGGAAAAAAGAAAACAAAACACCACGGTTCAGGCGTGGGAGTAAGTCATGTGGATATTGCTTAATCTATCTATGTTAAAAATAACCAAATAGTTTTTGAGGCTCTTGCAAGATGAATTCAGAGCACTCTGAAAAGTAGTCACAACCAGCAGTCAGAGGCCCAGTAACTGCAGCCAAACAATGCATGACACACGCACAAGAGGAACTAAATACTCTTTGACTAGGTGCTGACTGAAATAATGGAAACAGTTATGTAGGGGACAGACTGAAAAGAGCTTGAAGGAGAGAAAAATTTTAGGCCATAGATGACATTCAGTTGAATGTAGGCTAAACAATAAGGTTACTTTTTTGATGTCTTCCTTAGCAGCATGCTATTGAAATTTTAGAAGAAAGAATTAATGGGGCATTCAGAATTCTTCCTAGTTTGCAGTGAGGTCTTCATGCTTAAGAATAATAATGCAAATTGGTCTTAATTTGCAGCACTTTTACTTCTTATTTTGAAAAATTACCATGGAAGAGCCAGAATTTCCTTGTAATCTGATATGAGGCTCTTGAGTAAATAAGCTAATCTTTTTAGCCATGTTGGAATGATGAATTCATTTTAAAAACATAGAATTGTTCTTCCATATTTTATGGGGAAAAAAAAAGAGGTCAACAGAAGCAAGGGGATGTAGGCATAGGAAGGAGGATCTTCCACTGCTTATGTGTAAGGTGGATACTGGCAAGGGTCCTTCACCCTGAATGTAGCGTCAGGGTTTCTGATGACCTGTTTTACTGCTGTTGAAATAATTGTTATTAGTTATGCTAGAAATTACACCAAAGTGATGACAGTGGGTTGTTCTATGGCACATTTTTGCCTTTTGAAATTTTTCATGGTTGTTTTTCAGTGCCCTCCACACTTCATGGGGACCCAGACGCATGCAACTCATTGGTGACTGTATACTATTTTGGGCTGAATATTTTTCGCTCTACCTTCCATGGCAGAGAGATGAGTTTCCAGCCCTCCAACTAGGATTCCTTGGGAGTTGGTTTTACTGCTTTGCATAAATGGAAGTTGGAAGGAATATTTCGAACTTATCTTTTTCTTGCTGCAGATGAGATTATTTCAGCTGTGGGAGATATTTGGATTCCTACAAAAACAATAATGATATTCACTGCAGACCACAGAGAACTTGCTATGGACCTGTATGAAGGAAGCTGCCATGTTCCTCTTTTAGCTATGGAGCCAGGCATGAAAGAACAGCAGCAAGTACCAATCGTGGCATCTTCCATGGATACATATCCTACTATGCTCCCAGTTACTGTCACTTTTATGCATTTGTAATATAGTCAGAACTATGTCTCCACTCTGTGAGGCAACCTAGTAACACAACCAGAGAGAACAATTTATCTGTGGAGAGCAAATTTATAGAATTATTAAGGTTGGAAAAGACCTCTGAGATCAGTGAGTCCAACTGTTAACCCAGCACTACTTGTGTTCACCACTAAACCATATACCCAGGCGCCACATCCACGGACCTTGTGAACACTTCTAGGGATGGGCATTCCACCACTTCCCTGGGCAGCCAGTTCCAGTGCCTGACCAAACTTTCATTCAAGAAATTATTCCAAATATCCAATCTAATCCTCCCCTGGAACAACTTAAGGCCATTTCCTCTCATCCTGTGATGTGTTACCTGGGAGAAGAGACCAAGCCTCACCTCACTCAAACCTCCTTTCAGGTAGAAAGAAATAAGGCTCCCCTTGAGCTTTGTCTTCTCCAGGAAAGGAGAAACACATATATATATTTAAGAACAAATGCAGAAAATGGATGCAAAAATTAGATAAAGGAGCTGATGATTTTCCTTATTATTGTTACTATCATCAACACAACTACAGAGAGTGATTGTATAGAGCATTATAGGTTAGTAAAAAAATAAAGGTTCTAAAAAGAGAAACACATATATGTTAAATGTGAATAATCCTTACTAGCCATCATGCCTAACAGTTTACTATAGAAATTACAGTGTAATTGCATTCAGAGATAAGATTAAACCTGAAAGCACATCAGGTTCATTAGCTTATCAAAGAAATGTCCATTATGAAGGGTCATGTGGAAAAAATGTGATAAATACTTTACACAGGAAACGTCCCATTGATCTGGGCAAGCATAATAAGATACAATAATGGCTATCAGTTCTTACCTTCTTGGAAATGCAGGCACTCATTATGAGACAGAGAATCAGAGAAATACGAATGAAATTTAATTACTTACACACACATGGAAATTACTGTTAAGAGTGAATATTTGAAGTGAGCCATGATAAAACATGCAGAAGGTCAATCTCATTGGAACAAAACATTAGATGAAGTCACTGTTTGAGTCTTTATCCAGGATATTTTAGGCTACCAATCAGGAAAATGTTCTTTTCAATGCCCTCTGCAAAATTCGATGTTTCACAAGTGTCACTTGTAAACTGCAGAGTTCTGGAGAGAACAAGGGGCAGTAGATAAAACTGTACTTTTAGGAGTAAAAGCCAGTGAAAAATCCTTTTGTGTTAAAGGATTGTTTTAAATTGATTTTCTAAAAACAGGACAAGCAATGTTTATCTGCTTGCCTCCTTGCAAAACTTTTGAACTTTTTATTCTATGAAAATAAGATATAAAATCTGAGCAGCTTTGTCTTCCAAATTTCTTATATACACTAATCAGTATTAAATATGGTTCTTGTATAAGTTGGGATATTATCTCTAAGGAGCTTAAATTTTTTTTTTCTATTTAGGCTTTTTCCCCAAGTAACATAATTTCTTTGCAAGAATTTGATGTAGTGCTGTTTGGTACTTTTTAGTAAGTAATTGAAAGCAGGAGTGTGCACTCTTTTCTTATTAAGCATGAGAAAATGCCCCCTGGGAGAGCTTACTGGTGTTCCTGAGGATAGACTGAGATTCAAAGGAGTCTTGATCAGCTAGAAAAAATATCTGGAATCAATCAGGTAAAATTCATCATAGATTAGTTAAAGGTCAAAATAAAAGGGAAAGGGGAAAATGCTAAAATGGTGAACAAAAAACTGTCCAGGCTACCTTTTCACAGGAAAAATTAAAAAAAAAAAAAAGTGCACAATATATCTGGAAATTTTAGAGAACCCGAAACAGAGTATCAGTCAAGAGCATGATGTGGTGATAAAGGAAATGAGTGAAATTTGAGTATGATTTAAAGGAGTGCTGTACACAGCAGGCAATTGTTTTATTAATTGCAGTGAATATTTGGGGTATTGTCTCTGCTTTGTAACTTTTTCTTTTAAGAAGGACATAAACAGATGAGAACATTTGGAGGAATATAACATAAATAAGGGAGTTTTGAACTGTGTAGGTATCAGCTGTCAGAGAAACCTTGACAAACCCTCACTGGTGAGCTCAGAAAAGCATGGAAGGTGCTGCCACCAAGAGCAGAAAACAAAATTACTTTGTTTTTTCACGCATTTGGAGCCATTTTGAGGAAAAAAGTAAAGGATTCCAAGTGGTGAAACATGAAAACAACTTCTCCAGCTATCTAAACTCTTGTCACTGGAGTTGATTAGAAATACGTTGAAAATATTTTTCTGGAATGGCCAGTGAACATGTGATCCTGCACAAGCGCCCTGGGGATGTTCTTTACAGCCCCTTTCTGCATGCTGGATGGTGATTTAGGCTTCATCAGTGCTGGTGCACTGAGTGGAACGAAAACCTCATGAACAAAACCAGTGCTAAATGAGGAGGTTACAATCTCAGAGCAGTGTTCCTTCGCTGCTCTGCCTTAAAACATGCTAGTTAGGAATAATTAACTAATGCAAGAATTGCACCAGCCTGCTTGAAATGTAGTGGTCACATCCACACTATTCTAGTGGATTTAATGAACTACAACAACAAAAAAAACCCAAAAAGAATCCCAACCAACAAAAAGTTTGTGTAGCTACTGCCATCCTGCTAATCTTACCTTCTTCTGCAAGTGTTTTCAGCATGAAAACATTGGGGGAAAAAAGGTAAAAAAACCCACCAAACCTATCCTCCAAACTCAGCCAACACTGTAAAAGACCACAGGCACCAGCAGCAGGAGAGTGCTCATCCCTGCCCTTGTCAGTGGGGCACACCTGGCCCATGCTCCAAGCAGCAGGGGTATTTTTCCCTTTCCCCAACATAAAGGAAAATTAATTAGAGCAGGGCTCAGCCATGAGTTGCTACAATTCAGAAACTCAGCTGTATTTCCAGCTGGAGCGTGAATCTCTCCACTGCTCCCAAACTTCTTTGTGTTCCCACCAGGTGGCACTTGGCTGCAGGGATATCTCCATCCTTGCTGTCTGGAGTTCACATCAGGGGAAAAAGTCTATTAGAATATTAACTTGCTGTGTATATGTGTGGAAATTACGTTTTCTCTTGCTGACTAAAATGTGTTCGCTGCCATGACCAGGTGCTGCTGCTCCAGGAGCTGGTTGGTAGCTCAGGATTCTGTCACGGGGCCTGTGATGGGGAGATGTGACCCGTTGCACTCCATGTGTTACTTAAACGGATGGTCTCAACACGGTCAACAACCTGGAAAAAACAAACAAACAAAAAAACCAGGAGCAGAGCAAAGCTGGTTATTATTTCTCTTTATAGTGTGGAGGACATTAGGCTTTCCATGGGGCTGTGAGAGGACAGGCAGGAAAATTGTGATTCTAATGTGCATTTGATCGGCAGCTATCTCCTTATCTGTGCTTAACATTTAACTCTCATGGCTGTGATGTTTAAGGAAATGGAGAGCAAAGCAGGTCTTTGTTCATATGACACCAGCTGAGGAGGCAGTGTTGTCCAGGTAGCATCAAGCTAGGGCCTGAGGTGAAAACTGCTTTCCAAGTCTGCCACCTTTCTTTATGCTAGGTGCTGTCCCAAAACCAAAGGACTTCTCTAGGCAAGGAGCTGCTGCCTGCTTTGGGGCTTTTACTGCCTCTGGGTGCTTCAGGTTGAAATATCTCATGTTCTGTTCACATTTTGCAGGTTCACATCCAATTCATGGACAAGAAAGTGGCCATGAGCAGGAGTGCAGTAAGAGGGTCTGGTTACAGGCGTTGCATGATGAGGAATCCCTACCTACACCCCTTACCTGAGGGAAGAAAGTTTTTTGCCACCTTGCATTTAACAAACTCAGTAGCATAATAACAAGTTGCCTCGAGGGCTTGATTTTGGAGGACCCCTGATGTCTCAAGGTAGTCCTTAATCCACAGTTGGCTGTAGATAAGCATACAAGTATCAGCTGTGAAACAAAGCTGTTGGCTGTTGATTTCTTGTCCAATTTAGGCCATGCAGGGTGGACAACGTGCTGACTCAGGTTTCAGAATAGGGTGCCTGGATAGTTTATGTGTGCAAAATCCAGGCTCACTGTAGAAATGTCATCACTAGATGAGCTAGAGGTTAGGTGTAAGGTGTTATTTTATTATTGGTCCAGACATGTATATGTGTGCTTGTACAAATATATATGTATGTATATTTCTATAGGTGTATGTATTTACATACACAGGTTTCTTAGAGGTGTCTTCACAAGAGTGTTTCTAACTACAGGGTTTTGCAAATCTGGTCGATTTGAAAAGTTTATAAGCAGAGTCAGACAAAAGGTGGTAATACAACTTGGGAATTTCCTACTCTGGTTCTTGTGGTTAATTTGCTACGTGCTGTGCTTATCTCCTGAAGAACGTAAGTGCCAATGCGTTATTGGATCATCCTGTCAGTCTAACAGTGATGTTTCACTTTCTGGATAAAATTGGGTGGAAGTTCCTTGAACTGCAAAGCAGAGAGTCTGTCTTTGTGGTTGATCATGTGCAGATCAGTTAACAACTGCCCTTGGAAATGCCACACTGCCACTTAAACTACTCTTTCCAGTGCAGTGGTTTATGAGAAAACATGCATTTGCTTATCCTGGGGACACATAATGTGTAACTCTGAGCAGGGTTTTGGGAGAAGGCAGCAGTGGCATGGGCTCACGGTGAGGACAGCAGCAGGAGGACCTGGAAGCTCTCCTCTCCTGTTATCAGGCCAGCACCAGCATGTCCTTGCTCCTTATCAGCCCTGGCAGAGCCGGGTTCTGACGCCCTGAGCCCTCCATACGTGCTGCCACAGGGTGACACAGGGGCTGGCCCCACTGCCTCCTGTTTGCACATAAACAGGAGCTACATGCACATCGTGACATATGCCAACCACGCAGGGCAGTGGGGACCGGCATTGTGAAGACAGGCAATGCTGGACCTCATCATCCTCGGCCTCCATTTCTTCATCTGCTTTCTCATCTCCATTGTAATCTGGCGTGGACCAAAGGTACAGCGTGGCTTTCAGTGGCTCTGCACCCCCCTGCAGCCACAGTCCCCCCACCCATGGTTCCCCTGTTTATGAAGACCTGGGTTAGCCTGGTTTTTCTGAGGAAGGGCAGGTAGCATGATTGCACTGGGAATTCGAAGGGAACTGGAGCACAGTAGCAAGTAAATTTAATGGGAAGGTAGCTTTTTTTTAGGAAACTGGATATGTAGTCTGTTAGGAAAGTCTGTTAGATGTTTGAAATAAGTAAGAGGGGGAAGACAAAGGCAGGCATGTTTGTCGATAAGGTTAGGTTGAATACAGCTTCTCAATAAACAATGTTTTTTCCCTTTTGCAGGATACTTTTTTATCAACTTAAATCACTTTATCTTTCTAGCCATGATACTCATTTAAAAAAATTGGATTTACATGTAAATGCTACCCACTGCATAACTAAGTTATACAGTATTACACATTTACCATGTTTTGAGGGGAGAAGGTGGTTAAGCTGCAGAGTAAACAAATAGTGATTGAGGATTCATCTTTTCTCAGCCTCAGGTATCAGGTTTGCAACAGCTGGTTTTCCTTGTCCCAGTTCTGTTAAGTGATCACGTTGACTGAACATTATCACCAAAACCCTGTGCTTTTCTTCATCTGTGTGTCAATCTTTCGTAAAAACTTCCTTAACCCTTGGGGGCTAGGGTTTTCTCTGGGACCAAGAGATTCATTATACCCAAAGTAATCCAAATCGAACTGCTTTGTAAGTGGCTTTATCATTTATTTGTGTGTGTGTTTTAAGGATGTGGACTTGCACAGCTCAAGCACAGGAGCAGCTGAAATGGGGCCAGATGGTCTTATATTCATTGGCAAAGAAGAGGACATAAAGAAGTCCCAAAGAATAACAGCCAAAATCAATGGTAGACAAATTGTCATTTTCTACCATGAGGGGAAATTCCATGCTCTGGACTCTCGCTGCTACCGTAAGATACTTGCAAACGTGATCTCAATGTTTCAATAATTAAGCTTAAAATATGTTTGCTACATAAATTAATGTGGTGTTCTGCCATGTTTCAGATGAAGGAGGCCCTTTGTGTCTTGGAGAAATAGAGGTATGTAAGGAAAACAAAAGTCATGTGAAAACCCTAATTTATTTTTTCTAATACTTTTATCTGAGCAAAACATTGAAAAAAACAGTTATATCTGTATAACATCAGACAGCTATACAGCCAAATCATCAAACATATCTTTAGTCCTAGAAGATGACATGCTGCAATTTTCTTCCTCTTCCTGCAGGATATCAATGGCCAAGCATGTATTGTTTGTCCTTGGCATAAGTTCAAAATTACCTTGGAAACAGGAGAAGGATTATATGAAGGAATAAACCCTTTGGAGCCATCACCAACACCACAGTGGCAATCGTCAGGAGTCAAACAAAGGATTCATAAGATCACAATAGACAATGGAAACGTTTATGTGAGTCCTCCAGATTTGTCTGTGAGCTTTGACTCTGATTATTTTGCTGACAAGTACAAAAACGGGGGTGATTTAGCTATGGAAAAACAAAGCCATTCACAAGCAGCAAAGTAGGTCGTGGCCAGAAAGCAGAATCCTGGGGAATGCACCAAAGAAGAGCAATTGTCATGAAATAAAAATGCACTGTGCCATGAAGATTATCTCCAGATTAAATTCTAATGTTGATGTTATGTTAAAGGATTGAAACACATAGAATTGGGTAAGATAAGAAGCCCTGCATTGTCAGAAATGTGACTGATCTTCTGCCGAGGATTTTTTTTTTCTGCACTTGCATTTCAAAAAGACTTATTTACAGCAGAGTGCCTCATAATATCTGATATTTTAGAAACCCTATTTTGCTAGAAATATTTTAAATTTTAAGAGGGGATATAGTATATTGCGGCTTATAAAACTTACTACATAGTTAAATAGTCAAGTGTAAAGGTTACGTTTATGTACTTAACAGTTCATACTTATAGTGCCTTCAGGATAAATGGCATGGAAGTTTTTAACTTTTTACATATTTGAGTGATGTCTAGGTGTTTGTTAAGTGCCACAAAGGGAAGTGGAAGATGAGTATATTTTAATGAGCTTTTTTATGCCTATTTGTGCATTACTACCATGAGCCTATAGAGGTATTTATTTTCCTTCTCCTGACTGAACTCCTCATTAGTCCACCAAAAAACATAACAAGGATTTGTTATGTATAGCTTGTTCTTCCTGATTCTGTTGGTTAAAGTGAAAGTTGTTGAATATGATATGTGATGTAGTGACCCCCACTTGCTTGCTTTTTATTTATTGTGAATAAATTTTTACACATTCAATTGCAAAAGTATGTTTTCTGTTGAGAGACAAAAGTTGTGTTTCTCTCTGTGTGTTCGTGGCAAAGTATCAGACCTGCTCCTGAGAAAGTTTCTCTCCAAGCTGTGCTGCTCTCCAGGACCTGGTGGGTCTGCCAAGTCTACGACTAAACCATGTCCCCAGATGCCACATCTACATGTCTTTTAAACACAACCCCTTGCATGGCTGCAATTCTTCAGCATGTTTTTTTGGACGATCTATTGACTTTTTGCAAATTTCATTCATAATCAAGTTCAGATTGAAATGCCTGTTCTTTGTAAATTTCTCTGGTGCATGCAGTAAGTTGCCTTGCTTTTAATGTATGTCGTGGGTAACTAGGCCTTTTTCAACACCATTGTTCATATAAATTTACTTAAAAGTAGCGAAGCAAGAGAAAGTGTCAGCAGAAAACACCTGTGTCCCATTGATCACAATGAAAAAAGCAAAGCTCACAACCAATTTATTTTGCCACATTAAAATTGTGATAACAATCTTTGATCCTGCCTCCTGACATCGTTTTTGTGGTCAACAGGGAGAAGTGGCACACTGAAAGTGCTGTTGTTCAGCTGACCTATTTCAGTTTGTTCAGCAAAGAAATGTTTTCCCTCTCCTCCTGCTCTTCCTCCTCCTCCTTCTCCTCTCTCTGACCACTCAGGCAGTGATCAGATGCAAGTGCCTGCCTTCTGTCAGATGAATCACATCTCCTAAGAAATGCTGTTATGTACTGACCAGTTCTGCGATTTTTACCTTTTTTTTGGTGTGTGTGGGAAGATACTGATATTTCTTTGCCTGCTTTTAAATGACCGTGTAAATTCCTTTTTGCAGCCACAGGGCAGGTGGCAGGAAGATGGGGCAGGTGGCCAGGTGATACAGCTGGTACATCAAGGGGGTTGGGGGGTGTCCAAAGGGATGTAGAATTGCTTCCCCTCACTCCCTCCTCACCCACCTACCTGCAGCTGTGGTGAAACTTAACCACTGATGTCCTATCCAAGAGAAAGACATGGATCATTAAAAGGAAAGTATTGAAAGATCTTCAGATATACCTGCATCAGCTCATGTGATTGCTGAGATAGCACTTATTAATGACTTCTTTTTGAAGTAGAATAGAAATCAAATTAATTAAATGTTCAAATAGAAAATGAGTGTTTAAATTAATAAGGATGCAGAGCAGTTTAAGAAAGCACCAACTGTGAACAATATGCTATTGCCTATATGGCATTTAGAGGAATGCTAGTTGCAGGAAGCTTTATTTGCAAGCTTCACAAACATGTTCATATTACTGGAAGGAGTGCTCAGGTTTTTGTAGAATTGCATTTACTGTCTAAAATTCAGCAAAGTGTTTGCTCATATGCTTATTGTCAAACATATAGGACAAGGGGAAATGCATGCCCAGGAGCATATAAGTCCTTTTTCTCCAGCACTTCTCAGGCATAGTAACTATCAGCAAGCTTTTAAGGTTGTTTTGCTTTTACTTGAAACATATTCTTATTCTCAGGAAGACTGCAGTAATTTAAAATCTAAAGTTTGCCAGTTAATTTGCTTTCTCCTCAATTTTCTTGTTGATGATCACAGAAGGAACAGAAGCAGCTATGAAAAAAAGAGGGAGAGGTGGTGGGATGTCAGGTTTTTATTGTATTTCCCTATTTTTCCCTTTTTTATTTTTGACATCAAAGAACAAAGCCTATAGCATGTTAAAAAGTCGCTACTTTCAAAAAAAACCACATGCATTATTCTTAGCTTTGAAATGGTAGAATATGCACCTAATTAGAAAGTGATTTAAATATTTAGTGTCCCAGAGTTGGACATTCTGAGTCTCTTGTCTTTCCAACCCTTTCTAAGTCTCCAGTTACACTGATAACAGCACATGAGGGCATGGGAAACACGGGGATTATCCTGAAAGGTAGCAGTCAGCAGAGCTGGTCATGAGGGATGGAGCAGGAATGCAGAGTGCTCTCGGATGTGATGGGAGGGCAGGGGCCAAAGCTGGGTGAGCAGTAGGGAGTCTGGACTGGAGAGAAAAGAAGATGCAGGTTCTCACAGAGCAAGCAAACAGTGAGAAAAAAACAGGAAAGGCAGCAAAAGGCACTTTTGGGAGCAAGGAGTCCCAGAGTGAGGGACTGGGCCGTCCAGGGAAGCCCTGGAGGCGATGGAGGAAGGCAGGGATGGGGCTGTTTGCGGTTAGAGACTGACTGGGGACAAGGAAGGAGAGGAGGAGTGGTTAAGGCAGTGAGACTGGGGTGGCATTTAAGGGACAATGAATAGACACAACACTTGAGTCACCGGCTGGATAATTGCCGGTCCCTGGAGAGATGCGTTAATGACAGTGATCAACCAAATCATTCAGGAGGAGTGTTTGTTGCTGGGGGGGGGAATTTTGACAACACCTGTTTTCCCACTATTAATCGGCCATGCAAAAAGCAGAGAAATATTTTTGTGTTTTGGAATGAAAACTTTTGTAAAGATTGTGAAAGACATTCAGGCTCTATAAGCTGCTTTCACAAGGAGCTTGGAGAGAGTAAGTTATGCTTATCCTATCACGGAGCCATCTTTTTAAGAAAGACAGGTGAAAACTCTGGCTGTAGCAGTTTGAACTGCAGTGTGAGCCTTGACCTAATGTAGCTGCTTCATAAAACCTTGATTAGACAGTATTAACTGTAAGACTCGGTGCAGTACATTTTCCTTCAGCATGTAGTGCCGTGTTCTGAAATGTCCCCCTGGATGCAATCAGTGTTGCACATTAGATAAAGGACACTTTCAATGTATGCTTGTTATTAAATTGGGATTGAGAAGTTCATGAACATACCCCTTACGGAACTCATGTATTGGGGAGAGTAGTCTCAGGCAGATAAAAATATCCAGTCTGTAGGAAAATAATTCTAAAAACAGCCTTTCACTGTTGAAGCCCTTTTCAACAGGTTTGTGCTGCTTCTAATGTCATGCTTAATATTGGAATGAAATCAGCTCTGAATTTTGCACCTCTGGTTTCTGAAATGATTAGGAGGCAGCATCTCCTATGGTTCCCCTGCCGATGGTACAAACATGAACCGAGAGAGTCAGAGCTCACCGATTCCCATCACTCTGCTCTCATGGTTTGGCAACTGCTGTCCAAGGTTGCTGGAGGAAGCAGAAGATGGGGAATGGAAATAATATTGCTGGAGAGGTACTTGAGCCTCTGTGTGGGGAGGGGAGGCTGCCCTTTGCTGGCAGAGCCAGGAGAGAGCTGCTGCCACAGCAGGCCTGGCCATTGGGATCTTCCCCACTCCAGCTCCACCTGAGGCATCTGTGGATTTTTTATCTGATCAGAAAGTCCAGCCAGCACAACGCTGGGGGATGCAGGAGGGATGTGATAAGCTGGATCAGTTTTTTGAACTCTATTCTGCAAACACTGTTTTTGATGTGACATTCATTCATACAAACCTATAGATTTTGTTAAGTGGGATTTTTTTAACTGAATGAAGAATTCTAACTCTGACATTATAAATTACTGAACTAGACTAAAAGTGAAAGTGACAGTTTTGCCTGTAGATTACACACACTGTAAAATTGGTGCAGATATCCTAATTAACCTATCCATGACTCTTCCTCCATGAGATGAAGAGAGTTCCTTGACAAGCAGTGCTTGTGATGCTTGAAGAGCGGGATTGTTCTCCTGAAAGAGATGTTTGAGGAGTATGGTTTGTTGTTGCAAACCATGGCAGTTAGCAATAGAAGGCTTAAAAAGGAAATACTCCTCCCAAAATAATTTTCCTACATAAAGTAAAATGTGTTATCTCATTAAAAAACAAAGCAAAGTTATAATTAATTTAACTGTTCAGATTACAATTAATTTTGGCTGAGGATGTGGTTGACTAAGGACCCAGATTGCACAGATTACAGGTGAAGAAGATGCCTCTTTACAAAGCCATCCACTGTAGTGGAAAAACAGTAAAGCTTTTATTCACACTGAAGAAGGGGTGTAGCACCTGGAAGCTTTTTTGGGTTTTTTTTAACGTATATGTATGAGTGGTTTAAATGGAGATTTCGCCTCTGCCTTGATTTCAATTAACATCCAAGATTCACGGCCAAGAAAAAAACTATTATAAATTTTTATTATAGTGCGTGCTGAACACCCTCACCCCTCACTTCGCCCCCGCTCCCTCCCTCCCCCCCCAAAAAAAAAAATAAAAAATTGCATGTTTATTTGGTACAGATTGCTCCAGGAAAAAATAAATAATCGTGTAGCTGCATTTTGGCCCAGGAAAGCATAAACCAGCGAAGTGATGGCCTCTTCCTATATTGATTATGTGGCCTTGAGTGTTCCTGGCACCTGGCACTGCCTCAGCACCCAAGAGGCCAGCGCTATCATCTGCATTTAGAGAGCAAGAGATGTTCAGGATCAGCAGCACCTCTCAGGAGGCTGTGTCACCTTGCAATGCTCATGGTATTTTTCATGAGACTCAGCACTGAAAATGTACCTGACGCTCACAATCAGTTTGGAGATGCAGGTGTTTACACCGATTTTCATTATGCATTTGTTTGTACTAAGCAGTAAGGAGGATTGATGCTAACTTAATTGGTGTGCAAGGTCCTGCACCTGTGTAAGGGCAATGACAAGCACAAATGCAGAGAATGGATGGACAGCAGCTCTGAGGAGAAGGACTTGAGGGTGTTGCTGGATGAGAAGCTCCACACCAGCCAGCAATGTCTGCTGGCAGTCCAGAAAACCAAATGTGAGCAGCAGGGCAAGGGAGTGGATTCTGCCCCTCCACTCCACTTCTGTGAGAGCCACCCTGAGTCTGCATCCAACTCTGGGGCCTCCAACACAGAGGGAAGGGACATGGACCTGCTGGAGTGAGTCTAGAGGAGGCCACAAAGGGGATCACAGTGCTGGAGCTCCTTTCCTATGGAGGCAGGCTGAGAGAGCTGGGGTTGTTCATCCTGGAGAAAAGAAGGTTCTGGGGAGACTTTAGAGCTTCTGAATGTGCTCCAAGTGAGCCAGAGAGGGACTTTTGACAAGGGCATGGAGTAACAGAACAAGGGGCAATGGCTTTAAAGTGGAAGAGGGCAGGTTTTGATTAGGCATTGGGAAGAAAATCTTTATTGTGGGGGTGGTGAGGCACTCACACAGGTTATCCAGACAAGCTATGGATGCTTCATTTCTGGACATTTCAAGACCAGGTTGGATGGAGTTTTGTGCAACTTCATCTAATGGGTCCATAACAGGGGGAATGGAATAAGACAGTCTTTAAGGTCCCTTCCAACCGAACCCACACTGTGATTTTATGATTTTATTTGATGTGGTACTCTTGTTTATTTTTTCAGGTTTTTTCTCTTTCTTTGAGTTTTTTTAATAGCTAATAACTGATTAACTTTTAACTGTAGAGACAAAACATAAAGACATTTAAAAATATGAGCCACTTCTGTGTTGATCTCTTATCCTAATGGGCTTTGCTTTCATAATTTGGACAACACAAACTTTAACAGTAATTATCTGCTTATTTCTAGGGACATATTTTACGAAATTTTTCTCTGCTCTGCAGTATGAGAGAATCTTTTCCGAGAACATTCATAGCACAGTAAATCAATAATATTGCCTCACACAACCTGCATTTTCAAATTTTGTCAGTCAGTTTCTTGGTGAATGATATTATCTGTGCTTCATAGCTGTGAAATTGAAGCAGAAATAAACATTTGAAATATTCCCTAGTTTTGGGATATGTTAGTATTCATCTATTAAACAAAAAGTGCAAATGCTGCAAATGATAAAGACATTAAATGAAGATTTGGTTTTACCCAAACACTCTCCCTATATCTCCCCATTGCAAAATGGAAAGGAAAAGGAACTCAAAAATTCCCTCAGGCTAAAGAAAATAAGTCGGATTTCTTCTAAGTTCAAACGAGACAAAAAGTGAATTGTCCCAAATCCCCTTTCTGACATCTCAGATAAGCAATGGATCTCACAGTGGCTGCCCCTTGTTCAGTGCAGCAGTTTTGCTCTCTAACAGGGGTGATGGGCTCTTGCATCACTGAAGTAGTGACACATTTATGCTCTCCTTACCTGTATGAGGGCAGCTTGTTAGAAAGCTCCCAAACCCTCCCTGTACCTGCTCCATCCACTTGCGGTCAACAGCCTGTTTGTCTAAAAGGCTATAATATCAGCAGGTTCAGCTGGAAATGTATAGGTTTACAGTCTCTGGCCTTGCAGACACCACAAAAATGAAGGAACAAAGGATCTACGGAGATATTTTACAGTTTTAGATCTATATTCTGTCCAAAAGTGAGTGTTTCAAAGTCTTTGGCCTTGACGTACCTTACAGAGAATCCTGTCGAGGGGATGAGAATATTCTATTCAGAATCTGCCTGCAACCACAGGAGACAAGTTGGCCCAGTCTCCAGCAACATTTTGTACTGTTTTGCAAAACCAATGTGCACTGAAATCAAACATCCCAGCTTTCCCATCTCTGGAATGCATTATTTATGTAAGTACACAGACAGTTACTCCTGCTGTTATCACCTGCTGTTCCAGTCTTAGGACAAACCACACTGCCCATCAGAAACAGCAGGGAGTAAGGAGGGAGCACAATTTTTAGTCACTGTCACATCTCTCTGAAGTCTCTTTCTATAGGTGCTGCAGGTGGGAAGAGTAACAGTGAGAATATCAGTTTATTTAGACAGAGTTGTTCCCGGTGAAATAAAAAGTGCAACTTCACACTGACAAACTCCTGGTGTTTAGTATTCAACAGGCTTCTGCAACATCATCTCTATACCGGGGAGCAGCACAAACACTAGTGAAGAGTGAACACTTCTAAGAAAATCGCCAAGGTCTTTCATCTTCAAGTTTTCTTGCAGCCAGGGAAGTGGAACAATGCGGGGGGCAAGGTGCTCAACAACCAGCAGACTTCAGCTCTTTATTTCAAAGGGAGGAACTGAGTATCCAAAACAAAGTACCCTCACTTCTTAGCAAGATCGTTTCTGTCCCAGCAGCACTTAACAGCCTGCATGTCTGAGCTGACTGCAGCTGTGTCCTGTCCTGCTGAAAGTGGGGCAGGCATGATACTTGCTGCTGAGATGGGAATTTGCCCCAACACTTTGTGGCATCTGGGAATGGGATCTAATCATAGGCTTAGTTTAATTAGGATTAAGAGGAGCTATGGTATATGGTTATGCATTCTATGCATATTAGACAAACTATTTCTGTAAATAAAGCTCTTAGCTGCCAGGGGAAGATGCTGGTGGAGTTTATGATTGAAAACTGTGCTGAAAACTTGAGGAGATGCCTGGCCTCTCCTGTCCATCAGCTGAGGAGTCCCCCAAGCCCAGTGACAGGTACAAGGAGGAATAAGAGGGTTGTCACAACCTGAAGCTTGAGATACCAGAAATCCCAGCATTAAGAGGACAACTGAGAAAGGACTTTGGGTGGGGTTTGCTTCAGGACTTCTTGACTTCCAAGAAGTTGCTTTGCTGCACATAACTGTGCTTTCTAGATGTGTATTTGGAAGAGCAAGGTGACCCACCAGGCAGAACAGACAGGTATCAAGCAAAAGACTGCCAGTATGCATCTGCCTCTCTGCTAAACTTGTGTCTAGTCACATAGCCAGTCCAGTGGATGTTTAATATTGTATAGAGGCAGTGCTGATGGAAGTGTTTGAGGAGTTGCAGGTGATGGCGGTAGATGACCCATGATTCGGATCCATATAAAAGAGTAGACAGTACAATGGCTCTGTAGACACTAATCTTTGTACTTCTCTTGAAATGTTTATTGCACCAGACTCTTTTATGGAGTTTTCCAAAGGCTCTTTATGCCTTTGCTAACCTGTCGTCTATTTCTTTGTCAATCTTACCATCCAAGGAAATGATACCTCCTAGATAGTTAAACTGCTGGACTGACTTAAGCTCTGACATGCCTATGGTGATGTGGGGATGATGGAAGACTTGCTGAAGTGCAGGTTGGTAGAGAACTTCTGTCTTTTTCAAGCTGACTTCCAGCCCAAAAAAGCAGCCTCTGCAAAGCAGGATGTTAAGTGCTGCAGAGCTGCTTCTGTGTGAACAATGAGGGGCAGCATCATCAGCAAAAAGCAGTTCGTGGACAAGGTGATTGGACAAGGGTCTTGGTGTGGGCCTTCGGTTTAATAGGCTCCCATCAGTAAGATATTGGATGTAAATGCCATTACTTTCATCGAGGTCTGCTGTGGCCCTTTGGAGCACCATGCTGAAGAAAACGGTGAATAGAGTTGGTGAGAGAACACAACCTTGTTTCACACCATTAGCTATTGGGAAGGGCTCAGAGAGTGTATCACCATAACTGACTTGGCCATGCTGATCCTCATGTAACAGGATAATCATTTTGAGGAATTTGGGAGGACAACCTAATTGTTCCAAGATCTGCCACAGGCCTTTTCTGCTCATAGTGTCAAATGCTTTAGGGAGGTCAATGAAAGTTACATGGAGTGCTTTGTTCTGTTCCCTACACTTCTCTTGCAGCTGTCTGAGACCAAATACCCTGTCTGTGGTACTCCCATTGGCTCTGAAACCACACTGACTTTCAGGTAGAAGTTGTCCTGAGACAGCTGGTACTAGTCTGTTCAAAAGTATTCTTGCAAGAGTTTTACCAGCAGTAGAGAGCAAAGCGATACCTTGGTAATTTGAGCAATCTGATTATTCTCCTTTCTTCTTGTACAGGGTGATAATAATTGCACCACAGACATCTGGTGGTAGTTCGCCTTTTTCCCAGCAATGCACAATGAGCTCATGAAATTTAGCATGGAGTGCTTGGCCTCCATGCTTCGAGACTTCAGGTGGGATTCCATCAATCCCAGCTGCCTTGCCAGTTTTTATCTGCTGTATGGCCTTAAGAGTCTCTCCCATAGTAGGAGCTGTATCCAATTAATTTTTCACTGGTTGTTGCATAATGTGCTGAATTGCTGAGCCTTGGACTACATGGTTGGCACTGAAGAGGGTTTGGAAAAGTTCAGATCATCGATTCAGGATGGAAGTTTTATCTGTAAGAAGCATTTGGCCATCTGCACTTAGTAGTTGGCTTTGAACACAGTGTGTGGGTCCACACACTGCTTTTAGAGCCTCATAGAATTCTCTGTGGTCACCCAAATCTGTGCAGAGCTGAGCCTTTTCTGCTAGGTTGATCCACCACCTATTCTGGATGTCTTGAAGTTTCTGTTGGAGCTTGCTACATGCAACACAAAAGGCTGCTTTTCTTACATGGCAAGACGGCAAGATGTGCTTGGTGAGCAGTTCTCTTCTTTGACAACAAATCCTGCATCTCTTGATTGTTTTCATCAAACTAGTCTTTGTTTTTCTTGGAGGAGAACCCTAAGGATTCTTCAGAAGACTGGAGGATGCTATTTTTAATATGTTGCCAAAGCACTCCAGAAGAGGGATCTATGGGACCATTTTCGAGTCTGGCTTGAAGGTTTACCCGGAAGCTGTCTCTCACTGCGGCTGTTTGAAGATTGCTAACCTGGAGCCTCCTCCTTGGAATGCCTCCCCTTTTAGGTTTGGACTTAAAGTGTAGGCTGAGTTTGCATCGCACAAGGCGGTGGTCTGTTTGACACTCTGCACTAGGCATCACTTGAGTACGATGGACATCGTGAACATTTCTCTGTGCACTAATACGTAGTCAATGAGGTGCCAGTGCTTGGATTGAGGATGCATCCAGGTTGTCTTCAAGCTGTCTTTCTGCTTAAAGATAGTGTTGGTGATGGTGAGCTGCTGCTCTGCACAAAACTCTAGCAAGAGGCATCCATTGTCGTTGCAGTTCCTAACACTATGCTTGCCAAGTACTCCTTTCCAGGCTTCAGAGTTCTTTCCTATTCTGGCACTGAAATCACCAAGCATTATGATCTTGTCATCTGCAGGAACCTTTTGAGTGAGGTGGTGCAGGTCAGTGTAGAATTTGTTCTTTTCTGCAGGGTCAGCTTGGAGAGTTGGGGCATACACGCTGAAGAGAACATGTTGCTTGTTGTGTAGTGGGAGGTGTAGCGAGATAATGCAGTCAGAATGACCTATAGGCAAGTTTTCAAGTTTGAAGGCAATGGCGTTTTTAATCATGAAACCAAATCCTGAAAGGTGATTTTCAGTTTTGGGTCTGCCTGACCATAGAGTGTGTAGCTGGCACCATGTTCTTGGAGGCTACCTCCTTCATGGAGAAGAACTTCACTGAGAGCAGCAACGTCGATGTTAAGTCATGCTGGGTCATGGGCAATTAGAGCAGAACGTTGCTCAGGATGTCCACTATCTACAGAATCACACATGGTTCTGACGTTCCAACATGCGAGTGTCAATCTGAACACACCTTTGAAGGGAGGTATATGCATTTGTTTCTTTTTGTTTGTTAGACTGCATCAGAAGATGCCCATTGGCCACAGTTAGCCAATCGGGTGGGGGAGTGGAGATGAGCTTTGGTTAGGCCACCTTTTCTAGGACCCCCTCCGTGTGGAACAAGCAGTGCTCTCCTTGAAAAAGGCTGCTTGCTCATTCAGGATGTTGCTGAACAAGGCTGGCATCTCCGGGGTCAGCTTTGAGCAACCAGCGTCCTGAACTGCCTGCATGTAGAGTTGGGTCTGTGGCTTCCAGTGCACCTTATCACCTGCTGTTTCATGCCTTGTCTGTCGCTACAAGACTTTACAAATGTGGGTGCACCCTTCTAGCCTGCGCAATGGATCTTTTAGGTGAGGATCATCGTGTGCAGCACTGGTCCCACCCTTTACTCCTAAGATTCATCTGCCAGGGCCTAGCAAGCTGGGACAGTGACAATGAAGACCTCAGGATGGAGGTTTAGTTAGAGCAGCCTTCTCTGATATGGATGGCCTTACAGGGCTAAACAAGCTCCCTCTGCCTGGGTTTTGGGTCAGAGTTGTCCTTCTCTTAGGATGGTTGCCAGGATGCTAGCGAGCCCATCCTACCCATGGACACACTTAGTCTGACCCTTCAGTTGAGACTTGTCTGGCATGGGAGACTCTACCAGAGGCATATGCCAATGCCAGTATAGCTCACAAACTCATAAGGGCACGCAAGCTTTTCCCCCATGACAAGGGGGTGTCCCTGGAGAAGAGTTAGAGGTATGCTGACAGCAAAAGACGCTGAGAAAATTGCAGTGAAATCATAACAGAAAGGAAAACAAAAAGTAGAAATCAGGAAAATAAAGAAAAAAGAAACAGATGATTGAAAGTCTAGTTCTGGACCCGTGGATTTTTGTAAACCAAAATTATATTTTCAAATACGAAATGGCCATCCAATGGCCAGTCGTCAGATGTTTAACATCTGTATAAGGAAAGCTAATTTCCAATGTTCTCTGTCTTTTAATTCTAGACAAGTGCATTTTTACAAAAAGGATTAGAAGGTAAGAAAACAGGGGACTTACTCCTGATGAAGTTTTATTTATGACTCGTTGAGACCTTACAAATTTGCTAGGTGAATAACTGGTTTTGTTATGCATATAATCTATGGCAGATATTTGTGTATCTAGGTATAGTCTTTGTTCTTTTACTTTCTCTTCTTAAAATGGCCACTAATTCACATGTTTTGCTGACATTAGTAGATCATTTTTATTTACCTTAGGTAAGAAATGCTATCCGCACTGCTGTTACATGTTGTTAGTAAGAAAACAACAGAAACATGTTTTCAGTAACAAAAACTAGAAACTTAGAAATTACTGAGCAAAAGTGTGAGCAGAAAAAGGGCAGAGCTCCTACAGGAGCCTGTTAAGTAGTTTGGGGCACTTCTCCCTGTAGAATTCACGTGCTGGGTCTCTCAGTCTTAAGCGCATATCCAGGGATCATAAAGTGGATTAAAATAACCTGGAACTTTCAAAACATGCTGAGTGTATGCCATCCCTTCCCTGCCCCCAAATACCAGCAGCATCTCTGGCCAGGGTGGTCCCACACCTCTCCAAGCACCTTGAGGAAGAGGACAACCAGGCAGCAGAGACTCATGCAGGGGTTTGGTCAGTATATGTGGCCAGGCTGCCCCAGAAAGAGATCTTTCTACCTCTTCCCCATTCCCTGTGCTGCTTGCTTCATGCCCACCCCTCCCTGCAACTCAGCCTCAGCACAAGTCCAAGTCAACAAGTCTTGGAGAAGGGAACTAGGGCAGCCTGGGAGGGAACGATGCTCCTCTGTGTGTTGTGGTGGTCTGCGTCCACTCTGTGGCAATGGCTTCCATTTCTAAGCAGAAATAACATATGAACTCCTTTTTCTTTCATCCTTTGATCTGCATTCTAATAACACTTGTTAAACTCTACATCCCTAGTTGGGGATTCTCACCAATGTAAATAGATGAGCACACAGTGCTTCCAGCCTTTCACCTCTGCAGCAGCTTGGGATATGTAGGGAGCAATGGGTCCATTCATTGTGGCAGTGGACCTTGTTCCCTTCAGTGCTGAAGGCAGCAAGCTTGTAGGGCAGTCCCTTGTGAGGGATATCCAGAATTTGCCCTGGCAATCCATGTCTCACACTCAGTTAGCAGCTTTCCATAGCTCTTTGGTTGCTTGCACAGCTCTGTGCTACCACAAACTAGGTCTGGTTTAATTTTAAAAAGTGACATTTTTCTTTCTCCTTCTCCTCCCTTCAGACCATTTCCCACCCCCTCCATATTTTTGTTTCAATATTATTCTGACATTGTTTGATCTGATGCACTAAGACTAGAAAAAAGAAGTAGTTAAAGTAGATGTTAATAAATGGCCAGGAGTAGATAATGTGTTTGAGAACATTCATCAGAAACTGTGACAAGAAAACACAGAATTGTGTCTGGGGTCTGTTTATCGCTGGAGGCTGCCAGTATATTCAAAAACTGCTTTAATTACACCTGGGAAATGCCAAAGCAGTGGGACCAGCTACCACTCCTGGTGAGATGACACGGTCTGTGGCAGAGAATGACATCAAGGGACATGTGGATGAACAAAGACTATTGGAAGGTGTTGGAGAGGCTCCAGTCAAGTCCAGCATCACTGGCTTTTGGAGGAAGGGCAGTAGGTATGCCAATAAAGGAGGTCGTGTGGGCATAATAATCCTCTTGCATTTTGAAAAAGCCTTTGAGAAGCCTTTTGCAAAGCTTATTAAACTTTGTAAAGAAAATAAGTTGCCACAAGATTGGATGAGAGGTTGGGTTTGGAGTTGAAAGCTGGTATAAGAAGAGGAAGTGAAGGACAAGGCTTAGTGGTCGCTCTCCAAGAGGGAAGAGATTTGTGCAGTCAGGGAATAATTCAGGCCAGAAGGGACCTCTGGAGGTCACCTAACCCAGCCTCCACTCCAAGTATGCCTAATAGGCTCAGGTTGTGCAAGGACTTCTTCAATGAAGTCTTGAATACCTCCAAGGATGGTTATTCTACAACTTGACACAAAAGCCTTGGAATTTGGGCTGTTTTTTCTTGATGCTTCTATCTATGGCCTCCAGAAAGCAGACAACAGTGAGACCTGTTGGGCTGGAGGGACAGTAGACTCTGGCTGGGAGAGGTTGTGCTGTCCCTGAAACAGGCTCTGATATACAGTGGTTGATCTTTCGTGTCCTTTCCAACCCAAATCATCCTGTGATTCAAGTAGGAACACTAAAAAAAAGTGCTTCCAATTGCTTCCTACATACTTTTTTCTGCCATGGTCATGCTGAAAATATATTAATGGTCCTTAACACTGTCCCTCCATTCATCTCTTGCTTTCCCACACACAGACAGCTTTTGTTGGTTAGGATGTGGCAGATGGCTACAACAGAAAACCTCCTTTTTGTTTGCCAGTGCATTGTCCAAGCAGGGGGTATTGGCTGGCGGATTCTGCAGCAGCTCTACCTAGCCTGGCCAAGGAGCGATAAAACCAAGACTATCACATGTTATTTTCTGCAATATAAGGAGGAAACAGAAAAGTATTTTTTTTAGTCGGAATGATCTAACTTTTTGAAAATAACCCCAAACCCTGGATGGTTATCTCTCCTAGAACAGTGTGTTTTTTCATGCACCTAAAGCTGATCCCAGCAGCAGCAGCAGTGTGCACTCAGACAATGAGCAGCCTTGGCAACAATTTTGACTTCAAGTGCATTAAATCTCCTCACTGACCTAAAAATATAGGCCAAGATAGTTCTGTGTGAATCAGTTCAAGTAAGGCTGCATCTTCCACAAGGTAAAAATCCTCCCCCTTGACTTGCCTGCAACTGTCTCCTTGCACTGGAAAATATAATTTCCCTTTGTCATCAAAGACTGCATAGTTGTTTTCAGTGCTTTATATGAGGTACTGCCTGGAAAGCTACAACGGAAATGGTTTGAAACAGAACAATAACGTTCCAGAGCAAACTGCACAAGACCGAATATGCGATTGTTTCGTGAACCCTGTCAAAGACTCCCTTATCTGCAGTTTAGTTGTTGTTTGTCAGCAGCAATGGCAAATGCCTGCTGGCTGAAACGTTTGCTGATCACAGGGTATTCAACTTCCAGATTGCCAAAGAGGGAATAGTCAAGAAATCCTCTGTAATCCTCTCAAGTTAAACAATCTTTTACGGCTTTCCCTTGCAGTGCCCATGCAACTTGCACAATGCATCTGGGGTAGGGGTGGGTGCCAAGCAACTTCTCTGTTTGTGATATTTATTATCCTGCCAAATTGGACTAATTTCCTTTCCTGTTTTGTTTTTACATTTGAAATGTATTACACAGTCCCTCAGCAGCGCAGGCAAAAACAGGGCTATGGACTTACTTTCACAGAAGAACAGAGAGCATTCTCATCCAATTTTAATGCTTGCTTTTTAAATGTCATTTTCAACCTTCTGATTGCTGGAGCATTACTAAGGCAGTTCAGTATTTTAGTCTGTAAGCTTTAAAGTGCTGTTCTTCAGCTGAGATGAGGCCCATATCCACCACACGCATATTTTGCCAGAACTCATACTTCTGTCAGCCCCAAATAGCTTCCAAGGTGGTTGAAGGAAGGAGTGAGAGGAAAACAAGTGTTTTCTGTGACCCTTCACTTTGGTTGCTACCCCTGCCCTTGGTGCCCTTGGGCAGGACTAGGTCCACAGCAATGATTAAGCTATGTTAATTGGAGTTTGAGTTAATTAGGCCACTTCTCATTAGGACTGCCTTATTTACCAGCCCAGTTTTTGTTGGTGTTAAAATTCTCCATGTGTGTACATGTCCGCATGTGCATGTGTATATGTACATAAGATATGTATGGATACATATATTTAAAGATATGTGTATATATACGTCTGTGTATCCACACTTTTGTACGAGTATGCATGTATATACTATTTATTTAGCTATACCAGACTAAGCACATTAGTGTTGTAAAGAAGTTTTCTCCCAAAGGTTTCCTCATTTTTAATGGCTAGACTGCTACAAGTTCAAATATGAGGATTCCAAGGGATTTTCATTGACCTTCAAAAAGTGCACAAATAGATACGGTTGCAAAATTTTTAGTGCTCTGACTGAGTGTGCTCACAAAATGAACATCATACACCCAGTGTTTGGACACTACTGAGGCTTTGGGCGTGGAGGATAATATATCACAGTCAGAGGTGTCGGAGGATCACCAAGGGAAAAAAGCAGCGGTTCCCTTTGATTGCCTACTTCTTTTAACTCACTTCATAAGCATGGATTTGAACTTTATGAAGGAGAGAACAAAAACATAACTTCCATCTGTCATTTTTCTTTTAGTTTTCTAGGCAAAGCTAGAAAAGCAGTAGTTGGAATGGAATAAAATGTGCGAAAACAACAATTACCTATTATTTTGGTGTACGGTTTGTTTTGTTTCTTCCAGTAGGGCCTGTGCAATTTGAAATAAAAATAAAAATACAAATAGTTCATTAGTATTCATTAGCACATATTAGTACTTATGATATTTTAAAATGGTCTTGCCAATCAGTACTATATTGGTATAAAACTTTGGCGGTGATATCAAATGGCATCTCCTAATTTGCCAATAGTGGAATAGTGCTTTTCTCAAAGTATGGGCTGTTTCAGGCAAAGCTCTATTAATTATTCTGTTGATAATCGTATCAAGTCCTGTTTTGAATGAGTTCTTGCCTGTGGGATTAACAGTAGCATGTGTTCACATAATAGAGAGTGTTGTTTATCAACTGGTGTGCCTAAAATACCTTTATTCTGTTACTTAAGTGTATATAGTAGTATCTGACAGAGAACATGACATTTGGAATGTTTCTTGTGTAATCTGCTGTAGGTGACTCCACCTTGGCAGGGTGGGGCTGGATTATGTGATCTTCAGAAGTGCCTTGCAATGCAAACCATCCCGTGATACTGTGATTTGTGTTTTTGTGTAATTATGAATTAGAGACCACCCCTCTCAAAAACAATGCTTAAAACATCACATAAAAACGCTAAAAAAAGAAATGTACACCAAGAAATTATCAGTCTAATATCAAAAAGAGAGATAGTATTTAAGCCGGGGGCAGGAAAAAAAAAAAGAAAAGAAGTATAAATACTTTAAGAGAAGATCTTCACACTGCTCTCTCCTTTTCGGCTGTGACAGTCCCAGGTCTCTCCTCTGCGGAGGAGAGGCGGCAGCAACCTGGGATGGGAGTGTCGCTCCTTTTCCTGGGGGGGGCTGCAGCACAAGCGTGTCCTGCCAACGCCCCCACCCCCGTGCAGGGTGGGACCCCGCTGTTCTCCGGCTCCTTTTTTCCTGCCCTGCTCACCTGGCTGCACCTGCTCTGTTCTGATCACTGACGTCAGGATGCGATGGCCGTGACCACCCGGCCCGACCGGCGGCTCGCCCGCTGAGCCACCACCAGGCTGCTCATCCTGCTGCTGCTGCCATTCCCGGTCCTGCTGCTGCTGCCATTCCCGATCCTGCTGCTGCAGCTGCAATCCATCTCCCCGGAACGTCCAGCACTGAGTTATCCAGGCTGGGAATGCGGCAGGAGCCCCAGAGGTCACCGCAGGGAGGCTGAGCGTGGACACCCAACAAATAACCAGCCGAGCCTGCTGGGGATTTGTAATGCAAGCATTGCCTTTCCAGGTTTCTTTTCCGCTTTGCTCTCGCCCTGCCGTTGGATTTGAGATCATGTATGTGTTTTGCTGTTGATTACAGGAGGGTGTTAAAATCTAGGGAGGGAAGAGGATTCGGAGGGATTACTATGTTCGTTTTGATTTAAGGGGATTTTTATTTTCTTTCCCCTTGCCCCTGCCCTTCATCTTTGCTAACACAAATTTATTCTTTTTATTTTAGGTCGGTTAATATTGTAGCTTTTGGGAATGAAAGAGATGGCTTTTCTGAGGACAATCAGCAGCCCAGCCTGATCTGGAGCTATCTTGGGAGAAGTGCTCTCATTTCCCAGATCGACAGCAGCTTGTCTGCCAGTCACGTCGGAAACCCAATTTTTACCGAGTATCAAGCCTGCGTGTTTGGAAATGTCAGACTGGTGGTGCACGACTGTCCTGTCTGGGTAAGAGATCGGTCTCAGTCCTTTTAACTGCAATTTAACACTGTAACCTATTTTAGTAAAATTAAAATATATCCTAATTTTAAATAATTCTCATAAATGCGGGATTTCATTTGTATTTTAATTATTACAACTAGAAAAAAAAATTATAACACTTGATCAGACAAATCCTGCAAAATCTCAAAGGTGCTACAGAAAGTTTCTCATTAACAAGCCCTTGCCCCTCTCCCCTGTAGGAAGGTGATATTTTCAACTATATTTAAAGACAGTTTTACTGAAGATAATCCAGAAGTAAACAAGAATGCCTTTTTTATGACTCTGAATCACAAAGTTTTGCTCCCAATATTTGTAAACAATAAAATAATTTTTTTTCTATAAAAATGCAAAAGCAGTAAGTCTTCCAGGTTTGGCAAATGACAGAGTAAAAGGTTTGATATATTAAAAAATACAATGTAGGGAATAACTTTACTTCTGCTACGAAGAATAATCACATCTTAACATTATTACCCTTATCTGATGGTAAATAAAAAAGATTTTGGCACCATTGCAAATTGTCAGCATTTTTGTTAGTAAGTGAGATAACTTAGCCATGAGTATGAGCAGATCAATGATTGTGTAAGAAATGATACTGATAATCTAAATTAAAACATTTTTAATGACTACTTAGTAGCCTTAAAAAAAATTCAGCTTAGCAGCTTTTAGAAATTAAAATAATCAGTTTCAGCTCCATAATTCTATCCTTAGGGTGATTTTTGTACTCCTGTAAAGCAAAACCTCTTTTGGGGTCTGCAGGGATCATAACAGCTCCATGAAATACAGGATCGGAAGCTGGCAATCTTGAATCTAAACAATACAGTTTAGCTCTCCTTCTGTTCTCTCTTTCTTTTTGCCAGCTGCACTTCCAGACCCCAGTTCAGATGGACTGAGGGGTCCTATTTCTCATCTGTGAAACTGCATGTGACCTGCACGTGCAGTTTGCTGGAGTCACTGGAGCGCAGCAACGAGTTAAATCTCCTGAATATAAATTAAGGCTGTAGGACTTCAAAGGCAGTTTCAGAGGAATGGAGGATGGTAAGGGAGGTGGGAAGGCACTTAGAGGTACCTGGAGAAGAGAGAAGAAAGGACTAGATTGGCAACGCAGTTGATGTGGTTTTGTGTTGTTTTTTTATTGTATTTGCCCTTCTGCAAAAGAAGGATCTTCAGCTCTTTATAATTGTGCCCTTCAAAAGCTGGCTTGTTACTGCCTGAGTCATTGCATTTCTGAGGCCTCAGGTTTTTTTCCTTTATCAGCTAAAGGAGGCAGGAGATATATTACTAGGAATGTTGAGGACAGACTGGCGTTTTTCTTGTAGTAGAAGACATGTCAGACAGCAGGTCTGGTCTCTGCAGGAGGTTACTTGTTATGCATTAAGCAATGTCCTGCAGAACAGGACTATTTTCAATAGTCTGGATGTTTGAGGTTTGCTACGTCACAGTGGCTCTTTCTGGGTTATTCCTCTGGTAGCCTAGGGAAACACAATCCAAAATGTTGACAGATCTTGCCTCAAGTCATATTCCGAATGGAAAAGGATTCTTGGTGTACGTCACCAAAACACAGAGGTGGTGGTGTGGTGGGCTGTGCATTATTTCCATGTCTATCATCTGAGCATAACACAAGGGCAGATTTGCATTTTACCTCAGATTAGTATATCATCTAGATTAAATCCATTTGATTAAGGCAAGCCAGTTCTTGACATAAACTTGGCAACTGAGTACAGTGGTAACTGTGAGGCTGAAAACTCAAGGGTTTGTCTGCTCTTTATTCTCCCCAGCCATCAGTCTGGAAAGGCAGCATGGATGTAAATTTACAAAGGAGAAGCTCCTCAGTGCATGGGAGGACTCTTTTGTATGGCAGATTGTGGTGCAGGGTGTGTTTGCCCCAGTTCCAATCTGCTGCTGCACATGTCTGTCAGCCCAGGCAGGGGATTTCTGAGGAAGATACTTCCATCTGTGCTGTAGATTACTTATCTGAATAAGTTCAGGGGACTAGTAAATTATGGAGAGTACACCCCTAAAATCTGTCTTGCTCCAGACCTGATAAACTGCAGAGAAACCTTGAAAAAATGGGGATGTCTCTTGTGTGTGGTGCGGAGAGCATCACTGGGAGGAAGGCTCTCTTAGTGGACACTGGGCCTGTAAATGGATCCTAAAGAGGGATGAACTTTCCAAGACTCCCAATGCAACTCCCAGAGAAATCCCAGGGGAACAGTCCTACAGTGTGGCCAAGTGCCCTTGTCCCCACAAAGAGTGTTTGCCATTGCTGCTGCCTCAGAATCAAGGGCTGGGCTGGCTGGACATGGGGACATTTACAAGCAGTTTTTAATAAGCATGTGGGCATTGCAAGGGCACTTGTGTGAGGAATTTCACTGCCATTCCATAAAGGCATTCATAAATCATTTTTAACAAAGAAGTATTGTTGTGTTGAGGAATCATGTGATTTTGTAGGAAAATCACATCTTCAATGCCTCTGAAGGCTTTATTTTCAACATTAAATCTTGAGAAGTATGATTTAATAAAGGCAAGAATATATCACAAGACACACAGAATGGAAGCATGCTAGGAAAGCAAGTTTTCCAAGTAAGTCCTGAAAGAAATAGCATGAGAAGTACAATTGTAATTAGTAAAGTCATATTATAATAACCTTAGCTGTGCAGTTCCTTTTTCCTTTTATCAGTGCCTGACTTGGGAAATGGACTTTTCCAAGAGCAGGAAGCATGATGAGGTGTAGCTGCTACATGAATTTCATAGAGGGAGCCTGAAATTAAGGTTATTCCTGAATCTGAACTGTTGGTCATCATCTGAAGAAATTCCCTCTGTCATTTTTGCATGAAGGGTTCTCTAAAAGTGATAATGAAGGAGGCTCCAGATACTCTGTCTCAGTGATGCCTTGTGCAAATAACCCATTGTTGTTGGAGATGTTTTTGGAGGATTTCCCAGCACAGAGCAGCAATCTGAGCAGTCTGTGCTATGCTCGTTGCAAAATGAAAACAGTTGTAACGAGACCTCTGGAAACATGTCTTTCTTCTCTGTCTCTTTAAATATAACACCAGTCTTCAAAAAGGGGCTTTCAGGGATGTTGCATCAAGTATGTGAGGGCACGCATCCAATTTCTGCACAACAGCAGCAGAAATTGGATGTCCTGAGGTGTTGAGTTGGCACAACTGCAATTTTCACTTCACGACGTACCCAGGGATAACCCTTACCCTGCAGAAGTGGGGTGCATTCCCACCAGAAATTCGTAACATTTGGTAAAATCCTTCTTGATATGATTAACAGAGACACATGAAAGTGCCACAGTGCACAGATCTCCCCAAAGCTGTTACAACATGCAGCTATGCACACATGTGAAGCTGTGACAGTTCCTATAGGCTTTCTTTCTCCTAATACACACACAGAATAATAGTTAGGAAGAGATGGAAATACAGCAAATTTGGCTCAGTACAAAAAGGGTGAGGGAATCATATGAGGCAATGGCCATATTCTGTTTTTATTGTTTTGTTTTTCAGGACATAAGTGCTTTTCCTATTAGTATTATTTTCACTAGGGAAAAACAACACTCTATCTTTTTTTTTCTAATTTATATTGACCTCGTAATCCACTCTTTTGTTATACAGAGGAGCAGGCTCATGCAGATAAACACAAGTTTACATCAACATACTATGCTGAGATTTCCATTAACAAGTAACAAGCTAGAGGATGAGATGAAACAGCCTAAGGTTGAAACAGGGGAGGTTCAGACTAGATATCAGGGAATTTTCTTCACCTAAAGGGTTGCAAAGCACTGGAACAAGCAGTCCAGGGCAGTGGTGGAGTCATCTGGAGGGATTTAAAAGACATGCAGATGTGGTGCTTAGGGACATGTTTTAGTGGTGGGTTTGGCAGTGCTGGGTTAATGGTTGCCCTAAATGATCTTAGACCCAGAGCTGGTTCTTTAGGTGGACCTGGCTGTGTTCATATTCACCAAAACCTTAGAAATCTTCCCAAAATCTTTGCTTTGTAACGTTGAGATTTAGCTCCATTGTAAACCAGAAGGAGCTACAAAAGATATACCAACATATAACTACATGTAAAAAATGCATACTAAATTCTGTGAGAAGTGATCCAAAACCACTTTATTCATGCTTGAAGTTGTGGCAGAGTTTCTGTGTATTTGTGCTCTACACATCACTTATCTTGGTTATTTCTAAACTTGTTGAGATGGGCAGTTGGAAACCTGGGCTGAGCTTGAAGACAGTCAGCTAGAAGGAAATTGCAAAGGAACAGGCACACTTTCTGTCTGCCAACACAGAATAGATAAATATTCTGTTATTTTTTCATTTGTATTGTATTCTTCACTTAAGCTTTTGTTATGTTAAATGTATACAACCTTACTAAAAATTTGCTGTTGAGATTTTCATCAGCTAAAATTTAATAAAACTGTCCCATGAAATTCTCAATTTTTTCTTGCCTGTGTGAACAGGCTCTGTAGGTTGCCACCTAGATGGCTGTCTCAAAGCACAACAGCTGGTAATGTTACTGCTAGAGGTGCTAAGGTACATTTATGTGTAAATGTCTAATTCTTAACAGATCCTAAATGATTCTGTTAAAGGCTAGTTTCCTTAGCCTAATTATATTTCTATAATTATATATTATATCATTAGATAGAGGATTATAATAGTTTCTGAGTTGTCTCAAAAAAATCCAAATACCAAGAGCAGTGCTCTCTCGTTAACATGGATAATCATATAAGAGCTATTCTTGATAAATTGTTAATTGTGGTTTACTTATTGCAGAGCAAGAATATCTATTTAAAAAAAAAATCAATGGAATGCCTATTATAATTATTTCCTGACTTGTTTCTTTGTAAGGGCAAGACCTGAATTGGGAATGATATGCACTGACAGTGTAGGCAAATATTTGCTGACTGTGATTTGTCAAGGTCATGCTACTTCTTGTACTTAAGAGCACTGCAGCTACCAAACCAGATTTCATACAATGACCCTTTTGAAATGGTCAAAAATGGTTTTGTTGACAATGCAAGCCACGTCACTTACCAATATTGCCAAACTTTTATGTATTTGACTACCATCTGTAACGCTCTTATTTCTCTGATTTGTTCTTCAAAATTCATATTAATCGTCCCCAACCCAAACTTTGAGTCCTTCTCTTTTATCACCTCTTCTGTGCTCTTTCAGTCCTCTTGTCCACATCATCTTTATTTCATCAGTGCTGTTTTCCACTGTTTTCCTCAGGATCCCAAGTTCTTGTAGTTTTGCCTTACGCTATACAGAGTGAATTTTGATCTTTGTTGCACGTCTTCTAAGTAGGAGCTAATCAGTCAAAAATACGTCTGTAAGATTTTGCATTAAGAACATTAAATATCTCACCTTTTTCTTTATAGACAGTAAATTCTTGATCAGTGTTTTTTCTTTTCAGGATATATTTGACAGTGACTGGTACACCTCCTGCAGACTCATTGGAGGAGCTGATATAATTGTGATTAAGTACTCTGTCAATGACAAGGCTTCATTTCAAGAACTAAAGGACAGTTATGTCCCGATGGTAAAAAAAGCATTAAAGCACTGCTCAGTTCCAGTAATAATTTCTGCTATTGGTGCAAGAAAAAACGGTATGCATCCAACTCCCTATAACAACAGTTAAAAGTCTCATTTGGAAGTTAGATATGGTGTAATTTCAGTCAAAGCTGATTGTTTTTCCAAGTTACCAACAGAAACAATTAGTCTGTCAGGGTGACAGTAATATGCACATGTATTATGGCTCTGTAGGCTGATGTATTGGCAAGAACATTGTGCTTAATTAACCCTGGTGATGAGAGACAACCTATCCTTCTTTGACCTCTGGAATGACTCTTCTTGTGGAGCCATCACCCACAACGATTAAATCTAGTACTTTGGATTAAGAAACATACATCTTGGTGTATGACATGAGCACTGGAGTTAAGAGTTCTCTCTGGTCTTTTCTCAGGAATAAAGTATGAATTCACTAAAACAGTTATTTCTGAGCATCCCTCCTTCTAATGAGAAAGAAACATCATGAATGTAAATGTAAAAGTTTATTTTATAATGTACATAGAAATATTCAGCTATATGAAGTGTATCTTCTGTGGGTTAAATGCTCAGCTTTACCAGGGTCTACTAACAGATCTTTCAACTCAGTGACTGATAAAGGAAGTAACAGAGCAGCATAATAATTAAATATTTATTTTGTTCCCTGTAGTAATTCACTGATAATAACCAAATGTTTTTATGCTCTGATTTATATAGAGGCAATAAAGCTGCCATTCTAAAAGCTAAACTGTTTATCTTCCCCATGCCGTTTCTTACACTTTTTATTTAAGCACAAGATACCACCAAACTGAGCGACTCCACTACTGTGGGTTGTTTTTTTTCCTTTCCACTTATCTTTCTCCTGTCTTCCTCCCTAAATTATGTGGACATGGGAGACATCAGGCTGAATCTCCATGTTTGCTCTGGGACCTGTCAGAGCAAACTGCTGTGCACACACAGAAACCTTTTGTTTCTAGGAGCTATTTGTGAACACAGCAGTTTGGTTATACAAATTAGTGAGATCTTAATCCTCTGTAGTGGTAAATGGTGGTGCCAAAACAAATTAAAAAAAAATGCTCTTTTATTAGATGCTATCCATAGGTCTGGGCAGAGGACATGAACATGGAGCATGCACAGTACATTTGAAAGCATATCTGTGGCTGGTAGGTTTTTCCTGGCATTAAGCAAAGCTGAGCCAGGGTGGCTAACAGCTTTTTAACAGTTAACTGGCATAATCTTAAAAATACCTGTTCAGTTTTAAAAAAAAATATATGTAAATATGTGTAATTGAATCATCTTCCACAGTATGTACATACTCGTCACATTTTGGTCTGGAGTGGGAATTTTCCCCTTCCGTTATTCCATGTGCTTCCCATGTGAACAGACCACAATAGTTAAACAAGTTTAAGAGTGACATTAATAATTGATAACACCTGCAGGCTAATACAAGACCCGGGCATATAAAGGTATTGAGCCAAAGCCAAACTTGGCTTCTGGAAGTCTGGCTGAACTTTTCCACTTTAATGAAACCAATAAGATAACACTAATGTTAATGCATATTGAGCTTTGTAGAGAGGGTAGTATTTTGATTAATAAGTTGCAGGGGTTTCAGTAAATTAAGATTTCTTAATATAAAATTCTCTTTCAACTTCCCTCTTTGTTCTTTTCTAACTGAGATATCTTTACAATTATTCAGGAATCTAAGAATTCTGGATCATTTGACCAAAAAGGCTTTTTTTTTTTTTTTTACTCCAGGAGTGCCTTGCACCTGTCCTCTGTGCACTTCAGACAGGAGGAGCTGTGTCACAACCTCTGAGGGAGTTCAGCTTGCAAAGGAACTAGGAGCCACTTACCTGGAACTGCACACTCTGAACGACTTCTACATACAGAAGTACTTTGGAGGAGTGGTGAGTTAGAACCCACTGGGTTGGAAGCAGCGTGGCACAGGTGGGAGGTGCAGGACTGATGTCATGGCTTTGGAGAGCAAGTAGAGGCACACAACAAGCCCTTCCTCACAGTGCGTGCATTCTCACAGATTTAGGTTACATTTTAAGAAGAAATTCTTCACTGTGAGGGTGGTGGAGCCCTGGACCAGGCTGATCAGGGAAGCTGTGGCTGTCCCACTCCTGGGCCAAGTTGGATGGAACTTGGAGAAACTTGTTCTTGTGGAAGGTGTCCCTCCCCATGGCAGAGGGATTGGAACTGCATGGTCTTTAAGGTCCCTTCCAACCTAAACCTTTCCAGAATTCTAGGATGCTGTCTTACTAACTGAATTGGCAGTACCAAGGTTGCTCCAGTTTTAACTAGGAAGGTTTAGGAAACCTATATGACACACTGAAATAAGCTTTCCACTTTCACTTGACAACATAAAATTAGCATCTGTGGGGGTTGATAAATTGAATACGTTTACAAATGTAATTTCTAGGAAGAGTAAGCACACTGTTTATTCATTAGAATAAATAGTCTTTTAAATAGTGCTAATTCCACTTAAATGTGGTAGCTGCTGATAAAGGAATATTGGGACTCTCCTGGATGACTGGTAAAAGTGTCAATATCTACAGTCCTGCAGATAGTACCTTCTTGTACTCCTTGGTTTGGTGTCTAGGTTGTACTTAAATAACTAAGGGGCATTTTTTTAAAAAATACATTTCTTGTCTTAGCTGGAATATTTTATGATCCAAAGTTTGAATCAGAAGTCATCTGAAAAAATGAAGAAAAGGAAAAAGTCTCAGAAGTGCCATCGAGTTCAACCACCTCAGCTTGAACAGCCAGGTGCTTCCTGATGTCTGATCTCTGTTATCATTCATTATGTGTGTCATAATCTTTATACAATTAACCTATTTTAATCATTATTGTGAGCTGTACTATCTATCATCAGCTATTCTGGTTGTTTTGCTGCATTGTCTTTTACTGATGCTTTAATTAATTTGGGGATAATTGTATGGTAATGTGTGGTATGGACTTCTAGTTTATTTTAGTTAAAGCTAACAGGAGTGGTTTTCTGGTGGACGTTATGAAATAATGAAAACATGAATTCATAAAAGCTTTACAGACAAATTACAAAGAAGTTACTAGATCATGAATTATTATTCTACAAGTATCATCTACTGATACCATCTAGTAATGTTTTTATTTGCTGCAGATAAAGCAAGGGAGTGATATATGCCTCTGCATGTGATTTTTGGGCATTTGATGCATTTATGCAGTGAAAAAATTACTGGCAAGTAATCATCTCTAAATTTGTAGTTGTCTCTTGTTACAGATGCTAGAAATTGGTTCAGACCCCTTGGGTTTTGGATACACAGTCAAGGTTTCTTTATAATGTAACTGCCTAGAGAGGGCTCATGAAAGGACACTTACTATTAAACTAAGTTTTTCTTTTTATTGTACTATACTGAGCATTTCCATTTTTAGAGTACTTTACTAAAGACACTCAAGTGGCGTGTAAGAAACTTTCCTATTGAATACTTCTTCCAGAAGTTGTCCTTGACTTGACCAGGTCGGTTTATCCCATGGCTAACACTTGTCCCAGCTTTACAGCCTGGCTCGTTATGTTTGTGTGCAGAGAAGATGCCCATCCTGAAGGGCGAGGCCTCACACTACGACGCCGACCTGCACAACCTGCTCTGCTGCTGCCAGTGCGCCGACGTGGCCTTCTACCCCGAAGATCTCAGCACCGTGGTGGAGGCTCACAAGGTCATCCTCTGCTCTGTCAGCCCCCTCTTCATGCTGCTCTTCGAGGTGAAGAGCCCCGCCGACATCCCCGACGCCTCCATCGTGCAGATGGCGCAGAGTCTCTTCGCGGTGCAGGCGGGGGAGGCCTTGCCCCCGGCCCCCCGTGGGGTCCCACCCTGTGTCCCGCCACTCAGGGTGGTGGTGAAGGATTCTGTCTTCTGCTCTTGCCTCCCAGACATCCTCCACTTCATTTACTCAGGTACCTGCCGGGAACATGTCTGGCCGCTCATTTCCTGTGCCGCTGTTGTCTTGTGAAGGAATGTGTGCATTGTCTTTCCTGTTGCTGTTTCACCTTCTACACCTGGCTTAGCCCTTGTGATTATTATGAGCAATGTCTATACGAAAAAAAGCCCAGCGCCTAGATTTAATTAAAATTAATTTATTTGCCATTCAAGATCTAATGAACCTAAATTCAATTAGTCCATACGATAACAGCGGCAATGTTCAAAAGCTTTACCAAAAATACCCTAGAGACTGGGACAGTTTCAGGTCGCAGGCTTTTAAAATATTTTGAATGGTTGCATTCAAGACTACAGGTTTACTTAAGACAACTCAAGTAATTTTTCTTTTGGATGTTGTGCAGCTGAAGTGAAAATAGTGATAATTGGTTGGAGCGTGGGCACCTCTGATATGTTCCATGAGTTTTGGTACCAATTCAGTACAGACAGTGACCTCACCTACCTAATGCCAACTGTCTATTAAAATGGCACCGATACGTCTAACTTTCCAGATGTTGCTTAGGAATCCTCAGCGGGAAGTTTCTTTTGTTTCCTCTTTTTTCTTTCTGGAAGTACCAGATACCTGTGTTTTCAACCTGTCAGCACACAAGAATATATTTTTTATACTGGTTGAAATAATTAGTAGGCTTTTTAGTGGTGCTTTTTTAATTTTAACTGTAATATAGAAAAAAAAAAAAGCCACAAATGGTTACGTTAAAACTGCAACTGTAAAGAAGCTCAGTCGCTATCTGTATATTGATATCTGCCTCACATATGAAAAGTGTTTCTGCCTTAGTAGCTGAGACATGAGCACTGACTTATGAGGACACAAGAGAGAATCTTGCAGCATTCTGTTAGATTGTACATGGAAGGTTCCCATTTCAGTTCTTTCCAGAACAGAGGCAAACATAAAGACCAGATGCAGGAGCCTTTCAGTGTGAATGGTTTGGGTTTGTTTTTTTGTTGTTGTTCTTATTTATGGGAGATATGAATAGGAGATTAAAACTAATTACCCTAATGGGTAAGTGTAGTATCTTGGAATCATAGAATGTTAGAATTTGCATTGGAAAAGGTTATGAAGTCCAACTATTACCCATCTCGGCCAAGCCCAACACTAAACCATGTCCCCAGGTGCCACTACAAATCTTTTAAGTCCCTTAAGGAATGGTGACACCACCACTGACCTGGGCAGCCTGCGCCAGTGCTTGATAACCCTTTCATGAAGAATTTTTTCTAATATCCAGTATAAACCTTCTCTGGTGCAACTTGAGGCTGTTTGCTCTTGTCCTGTCACTTATTACCCAGGAGAAGAGACTGACTCCTAACTGGCTACACTCTCTTGTCAGGTGGTTGTAGAGAGCAGTAAGGTCCCCCAGAGCCTCCTTTTGTCCAGGCTAAACATCTTTGTGAATATCTTCATCTGTTATCATTTATAAGCCATGTTTTCTGCCTTGTGTGCACCTCTTATTTTCCTTTTGTCAACCAAAGATGTCTGAAACTGCAATTGCAGGAAAAGCTCTGGTTTAGGTCACAGCTCACAGCCTGAGGGGCATTGCCAAAAGCTGTTGCGCTGTTTGGTGCCTCTGAAAGGTGATGAAGTTTTTTGAAAACACTTGAGGTACAGGCTGAGATGAGATAATGAGTTTTCAGCTTTCAGGACCATGACATGATGCCCACAAAGTTACAAGCACTTACCATCCTTATGGTATAGATGGGAGCTAGAGAACTTCCATAAATATTGAAACATAGAGGATATTTTTTTTTTTTTTCTGAATGTCTGCCTGCAATATGTAGTGACTGAGATGGGAGGAATTCAGAAAGTGAGTCTGAAACCAAGTGAGATGCTCATCTGTTGGTACTTGATTGTACTCTGTGAAAGTACCATCAGAGTTTTATTGAGCAAGAAATGCATCTTGCCTTTCCTGAACACAAGGATCTGGCTTACTTACGTGCAACAAAATAAAGTTTCTGCAGGATCTGTTTGGCATTGGTATCATCTTTTCTCTGCCTGCTGAGGCGTGTGCCTTGCTGATTTATAATCCATCTCTCCCTGGTCTTGTTACAGGTGCTTTCCAGTGGGAACGATTAGAAGAGGATATTAAAAAGAAGCTGAAGGATCCAGAAAAAACTGAACATGTGCTTGAGAAAGTTAAATGTATCCTGAAATCTCCAGGGAAGGTACATCGAGCTCTCTTGGGGTCACTGTTAGTTACTTAAGTTCTCGAGAAATTGTTTTGTAGACCAGGTTTCCTTGTCAGTCTCTATTTTAAAAGTCACTTTGGCTTACACAGCCTGTACTATGTCATCAGTGGGTTGTTGGCAGGCACGTACAACATAGAAACACAGAGATGCTGATGCAATGTGAAGAATTAATGTAATCAGTAGAAATCACACAAGTGGGTATTCTGAAAGGATTACTCGTATTCACAGCTTTTCACAATGTCTGACAATATGATTATGTGTTGCTAATTCCCATGTAATAGAGGCTGCCCAGGAAAGCTTTGCTTTCCTGAACATGTGCCAAATGTTGGGCTTCTGCAGTAGATCCGGAAGGGTTGTTTCTCTTACAAATGCTGTGATGTGGAAAGCTGTCTATAACTCAGTATGTTTAATTCCATAGATGACTTCACAGTAAAATGTAATTTATGTCACATTATTAAGTTAATAAAAAGTTACAACACAGTTAGTTGTAACAGTCATTTGCTGATGGAGCTAATATACTCACTGATAATACAGAATTTGCTCAAAGCATTTCTGTCTGTTTAAATTGGAATCCATCTTAGACTCTCTTGAGATAACACAAAATAAAGATCAAAAAGTTACTGAGCTGTTTTAAGCTTCTGATTGCTCAGTTGTAGGCTTTGCCAGTCCCAAGTGTCCGCAACTAAAACATACATAGATTTGGAGTAGGAAAGAACTGAAAACTTTCAAAATAATAAGCCTGAGCTGTTGTCCTTTCTTTTTTTTTTTTTTTTAATGCCTTCAGGATAGTTTTATTTCACATTTAAACATTTTCTTTCAAGGCCAAAAAAGGAATTGTGATTTTTCTTTAAAAAAATTTAAAAAATAACAAATTTAAGATTTTAATCATAAATTCAACCTCATCTGAATTTCACTTATCGCAATCTAACAATTAGTTTTGATGTTGCTCCTTTTGGCAACTTTAGATTCCATTTTTAAGGTGAGAAAACCAAAACTGAAAAAGAAACTGGGAATACTGGGTTTTGAGGAGCCTTGATGCTGGTGTGCCCAGGTTACTGTAAGAGAGCTCTGCGTTCCAGCCCCTATGGAGGCAATGCCAAGGCAACATCAAGAAACACACAACTTTCAGCTGCCCTTTATCTGTGCACAGCATTGTGCTGGGGGGTGGTGGATGTGTGTCCCACCCATGTTCCCCTCCCGAGTCCTCAAACCCGTAACTGCAGCATTGGAGCTGAACAGAGAACATGTGAAAAAGTATGCACCCCGGGAAATTCTGATGCTGCCCAACCTCCATGGAGGCACTGAGTGAGTTTTGTCACAGGTCAGAGAGGACCAAGGCAAGGGCTGGGGTGTGATGCAGTGGGAGACAGAGATCCCCTTGGAACTGCTGCCCAGATGGTAATAGGAAAATAGGTAATAAAGGTGATTGTAGAGGAATTCACATGCAAAAGGCTGTTGTTCAGCTTCCCCATATAAATTATGTCCTGTAATCTTTAATTCTGCGGGCAACTACACATTACAGTGCTTTATTACCAATTCATTTTTCAGGTAAACCCCACAAAGGACTGCAGGTCTCACCAGATAAAACGGCTGTACAACACTTCTCTCAGGCTGTTCTTTAACACGCCTGTCCTAGCTGATGTCATCTTCAAAATACAAGGTACAGTACCTCTGCTCCTGTTGGCATGGGCACCACTGTGACTCCAGCCTTTGTCTTTTATCACCTTTGCAGGAGCTTGGGACAAAGAAGTGACCATGTTCTGTGGCATCAAAACTTACGAAATGGATGCTTTGCTCTCACTATGGAAAGCAGGGAAAGCTTGTCCCTGTGGGTGCTCATATCCATTATCAGCAGGGATTGTCTGGGCTGAACCTGTATGAATGCCCTTTGCCTGTCCGGGTAGACTTTGTGCCTCTCTGATTGACATGCACCCCTCGAAGGCTTAAAATGAGGGATGTGCTGCAGGAACAGCAATGCCAGAGCACCAAGGCAGCAAGGTTAAACCAGGAATTGCATAACAGAGTCAATGATTTTATTTGATTTGACTACATTCTATTATATTCTATTGTATTTTGGTTTATTCTGATCTCTTTTGGTTTACTTTGTTTTGGGTTTTTTGGTTTTTGTGTGTGGGTTTTTGGGGTTCTGTTTATTTGTTTGGGGGGGGGGAGTTTTCTGTGGTTGGTTGGTTTGTGGGGTTTGTTTTGTTTTGGTTTTTGTTGGTTGTTGGGGTTTTTCAAAATTTTTTTATTCTGTTCCTACTGCTTTTCCCGTCTGTGGTTGCAGTGGAACATATTCAAGAGCTCTGCCCTCCATCACACCTCGGAGAGTCCACATCTACAGTCCTTGCCCTCAGTGAAAAGACCAGAGGTGGTGGTTATTGACTCCACCTTCCCTTGGTCCAATTCAGGCAGGTCCTGGCTGTGGATGTGCCTGTCTTGTCCCTCCAGAGGCTGACAAGGACTTGCTTCCTCAGGCTTTATTCTCTGTCCTTCTTTCCCCAGAATGGGCACCCCAGGAGTGCATGTAGATCTGATGGGGTTTGATGACCTGCAGATCTGATGCCATCAAAACCCACCATGTTTCACTGGCAAATATACTGCAGTGTCATTTCTGGGAATTAAATGTGTTCATCTTTAAAAAAACATACAGTGCAAGAAACAAGTTATTTGCTTTTGTGTGAATAAGAATGAGATGGTTTTTAAATGCTTAATGAGTTTCTCTATTTGTCTATATCCACCCTTCATGTAGAAGTGGTCTTTCAGACAGTTGTTTAATTATTTTCAGCTTTAAATCTTAGAGCCAATTATGAAGCATTAATCCCTCAAGCATACACACACAAGGACAAGCAGAATCTTTTTAGATTTTCTGTTTAATATGCAGAAAAAAACCCCACAAAAATATCTTTGAAAACGAGAAGTAAATACTGAAGTTAAGCTGAATGACATGAACAATTCAACTAAGTGTCCCACTTCTAAAAGAGGCTTTGTGGGAAGTTGGTGAAATCGGAACAACACTTGACATATTTACAGAAAAAAAAAAACAAAAGCCTGAATCGGTTGACAAGTATTTTAAAGAAAGCACGCTTATCCACTAAGAAAATGTGAACTTTTTTTTAATACTTAGTACATCTTCCAAACCTTTTTCTGTAATTCATTACCCACAATAACTGTACTAAAATTAAATAACAACTAAGAAACTCTAGAAGTTAGAAGAAGGCTTTAGTCTTTATCATACAAATAAATTCCTAAGTTTTCAACTAATTCCTTGGATACTGAGCACTGCTTTGAGCTTCCTAGC
Source organism: Serilophus lunatus (assembly GCA_013399895.1). NCBI lineage: Eukaryota > Metazoa > Chordata > Aves > Passeriformes > Eurylaimidae > Serilophus > Serilophus lunatus. Next base: position 25,542 of record VXBA01002325.1, on the reverse strand, counting down.
TTATAAAAGTACTTGAGAGCCATGGAAAATGGGAGCCCATTATGTTTGTGTAAAAGCATGTAACGTGATTGAACCTCCTAATTAGTAGATAGATGTCCATTTACATAAACATACGGAACTGTATGTGTATTTTACATCACAGCAGCATCATGTATTGCTTATGTTGTGACCACAAATATGTAATATCATTCACAAGTGTTCTCTCCATGTAGAATTTTGCATGCAGCTTAGACATTTTAGAAGGAGAGGCACAGGGGAAAACAAACAGAACAAGAATTTAGAAGTGTCAGATGGCTTCAAAGGGTTAGGTAGGTGGCAGTGTTGCAGTTAAAGAGTTAAAGAGGAAATGAAGACAGTGACTCCTTTGTAAGTATTTACAGGACTTAACTTTGTATGTCAGTTGATCTTTTTTATTACAGTTTTGGTTAAAATATCTATACCTAATTCTAAAAGGTCATTTTGGTTTTGTTTGCTGTCCTTCTTGGCACTTGCTTGGCACTTCCTTGCACACAGACAGAACTGCTCAGGTCAGCTGGACTCTGCACCATTCTGACTGTCAGGGCTGGCAGCACTTCCATTAACAGCCTTTGAGGCCTCTACCACCCTGGGCTGCTGGCCTCACTGTGTCTTTCAAATGCTATAGTAAAACAAAGGATTCACTTGCACATAATACAAAATTAATAAATTTCTGGAAAAATGTTTTGGTTTTTTTTCATTCAGCCTTTTCTTCTCCTAAGGGAGACATCAAGAAACTCGCTTAGGTGAAGTACTTAATCCAGTTAAATTCATACTTACTTACTGGATGTAATGGAATTTCATCTGGAATAATTTGCCTTTCTCTGCTTTGTGTGATTATTGTGGTACATACCTTCATTACCAAGGTGGTTACTGGCGAACACAAAGTACTCATAAAATGATAGAATCATTTTTGCTGGAAAAGACCCTTAAGATCATCAAGTCCAATCGTGAATCAATTGCATAACAGTTCATAGCACTGCATATTTATGCAGTGGGCTGAAGACTCAGTAACTATGAACTGATTTATCCTATTTTGCTGCTCTATTTTGGTTTACTTCATTCTGGTTTAATTACTTTTTTTCTTTATTTTGCCTTATTTCATATTTTATTTTATTTTAATCTCACCCATGCTACCACTGCACAAGCACAGGACATCTCAGGTACAGTGGTGTCAGTTTTTGCTGGTTTAAAGCCCATTACTGACAGGTAACATTTTGCCCAATTTGTGGCACCTGGGGTGGGGAGCAAGTTATCATAATAAATTTGGTATTCCATTCTATTTGCCGATGGTCTGCTAGACAGATGTGATCATCTTGACCAGCGTGAATTGAGAGTCTTACTACCTACTGTCAACTTCAAACATTTTAATCATGTCCTGTGAAGTGAAGATATGCTAAGGAAACCTTAGCTTTAAAATAAAGACCTTTCTGTGTATGTGAAATCATTGTATATTTTTGTCTTGCCTCCTGCAGGTGCAACTGTGCCAGCCCACAGGGCTGTTCTGGTGGCTCGCTGTGAGGTGATGGCAGCTATGTTTAATGGTAATTACCTAGAAGCAAATAGCGTTCTGGTTCCAGTGTATGGGGTTTCCAAAGATACTTTCCTCTCCTTTCTGGAGTATCTTTACACAGACTCCTGCTGCCCAGGTAAGAAAATGTTAAAATGCATGTATACCTGTGACTCATTTTTCCACAGTGGGGCATTGATAGAGAGTAATGGAGCAGCATTTCTTTTGCTGAAAAATGGCAATATTTTAATGTGTAATGTCTCAAGAAAGAAAGCTTGTTCATGTTGTGCAATTAAAAATAAAAAAAAAAAGAAGAAATTAGTCTTATCCAAGTAAAATCCGCTCTAGGCAGAACAAATATTACCAATAAAATGATGTATTTGATTTGTGTTTACGTAGCAAGACTTAAGTGAAATTTAATTTCTGGTCTCTTATAATATTGGGAATTTTCTTTATACATTATAATAATATTGCTTTCTAGTCCTTATTCTGTGTTTTATTTCAAAGTTGTCATTTTTCAACATGAGTGTAGTAAATTTTTATATAAACAAAGTTAAATTGCAAGAATACATTTTATACACATAAGATATCTTATTTGTATGTAAAAAAAAGGGAAAACTGTCAGCTGGAGTATTTGGCAAATAAAATTTTTGGTGTCTTGACCTTTGTCTTTTTTTATGAGAAGAAAATCTACATACTAAGTATAAAATATGATTTAAATAAAACAAATTTTCCCTTGATATAATGGATGAATGAATGATGTTGTGATGTGCATTTCTGCTTTTGTCTTCCTTTTAAATAATTCTACCTTATTCTTAGGTTTTCTATATATTTTTCTTTTCACTCAAAATAGTATTTCCTTGTCCATTTGTTTAAATATGCAAGCACCATAACATATTTTTAAAATATATGGTTGCTCTGTTTTGTCATTGGCCTTTTTACTACATCTTCTTGTTAAAGTATCATAGATGTCCTTTTATGAAAGAGAAGGTAGTAAAGTAAATCCTCATTAATCATCACTTGACTCAACATCTTCAAGATACAGGACATTGACAGGAAATTTTTACACCTACCTACCTGCTAAAAAGTTCTAAACACTCTTTTCCTCTCAATGAAATAGCTTATCTGTAGAAAGGTGATATAACAAATTTAAAATTGTAATTCTGAAAAATAAAAGTGATCACAGCAGTTTGATTTTGTTTGTTGTTATCTGTTTAAAAGGTGACTTGATGAAAAGTAGCTTTGATCATCTTGACAAAAACATAAAAACAAAACCCAGTAACTTGTATTTTCTTGTGGGTTTTTTTCAGCCAGTATTCTCCAAGCTATGTCTCTGTTGATCTGTGCAGAGATGTACCAAGTAATGAGACTTCAGCATATTTGTGAACTTTACATTATCACGCAGCTCCAGAGCATGCCTAGCAGGGAACTGGCATCCACAAGTCTCAGTATTGTTAGCTTGCTCAAAAAAGCTAAGGTATGTGTTTTAAATATCAGTAAGAACATACAAGTTGACTGTAGTTAGTTGTGAAATTGTTAAAATTTGTAAGATCTACATGTCTTCTAAATACCCACCACTGCCCCAGGAAGCCTGTTCCAATGCTTGACCACCCTTTCCATGAAGAAATCTTTATTTATATCCCATCTAAACATCTCTGGTGCAACTTGAGGCCATTTCCTCTTGTCCTGGCACTTGTTACCTGGGAGAAGGGACTGACTCCCACCTGGCTGCAACCTCCTTCCAAAAGTAGCTGTAGAAAGAGGTAAGGTCACCCGTTAGCATCCTTTTTTTTTTTTTTTTTCCCCAGGATAAACAACCCAACCTCCCTCAGCCATCCCTCAAGAGATTCTTGCAGAAGACAAAAATTTCCAAGCTTGATAGTCCTCAGGGATTTTCACACTTCTGGGGAAGGGAGTTTTGTGATTTGTTCTTGGGTTTCTGCCTGTTTACATATTTCCATCAATGACTTTTCCTTTGTTGTCTCTCTCAGTTGAAACTTCAGTTAGCAAATTGCTATATTGACAGTAGAAATCTGAAATGTTGTGGTATGTGAGATGTGCTTGTGTTTAGACATGATAGCATTATTTTTTGTTTGTGCTTCCTTTCTTCTCACAGTTTCACAATTCTGATTGCCTTTCAACTTGGCTTCTTCATTTTATTGCCACTAACTACCTCATCTTCAGTCAAAAGCCTGAATTTCAAGAACTTTCAGGTAATTTGTCTGTTAGTTCTGGAACAGTAGAAGTTTTTCTATTCAGCTTAGATCAGAAGTAATGTTCTGGACAATACTGTTTTGGCATGAGATGATGATTAGGGTTTCTGCAGGCTGCACAGTCAATTCCAGCAGGATGGTTCATCATCCTACTGTGGGACCAACATGACACAGCCAGCACAGCATCACCTTGTCTTTTGGTTCCTGTTTTAAGAGCCAGGTTCCCACTCATAACTGAACTGATGGTAACAGTTTGGGCATTGTATGCCAGCTCCTTCACGTTATCTATATAATTTTGCTTCGTTTGTGCATTTGAATCATGATAATGGGTCATTTCTAATACACCCTCTTTAAGTGTTGAAGTTTTCTTTCAAGAAGATAATTGTTACAGTACTCTCCAGCAGATCTCATGACATCAAACAGCTACTGTCCATTCAAGTAAATTAACCAAATTTCTTCCAGGAAACTGATATTTATTTTCCAAAAGAGTATATTTGCTACCTGATAGGTAACTCTAAAAAGTCTGAGTTCCTCAAAGGACTGGGAAACACTGCTGCAGGCTGATTCTGGAAAATCTAGGGTAGGGGGGTGAAAATGCATCTTCCTTCAAAAGGCAAAGGAGGGTTATCTAAACAATATGGCTGAAAAATTCTGTTACCTGATTTTGTCAGTGACAAAACTCACACGCAATAAGAGAGTAAAATCTTGCTGAATACTTAATTGTGCTTCTCACCTTGCTTTTTTTACTGATCTTAAGACCAACTGTTGGCACAGCAACTAACTCTCTGCTATATAGAGTTGCTGCATTGAAAAATCCTTTCAGTTGATTACAACATATGGTTATCCTCTGGGTATAAAGAATGTTCATCTTTAGGAATACCCCTCTGCTCTCTTTAATTGTGTTAATTTAAAAAAAAAAACCAAACAACAGAACTTGTTAATTGCTAGCAAGGAAACGTCGTGTTGTAACTCCTACATCTGTGCAAGAGCAGAGCTCAGTGCAAACTGGGCAGCACTCATCTTTATTTCTCATGTTGTATTTATATCCTTGATGGTTTTTAACCCATTTTAAGAGACTTTTTGCAGCCTATGCACTTGTGGTGTGTGTCTGCATATTACACTTAATTCCTTCTTTGCCTTATCTAGTGGAGGAGCGCAACTTCGTAGAGCTGCACCGCTGGCCTTCCAATTTGTACCTGAAGCAGCTTGCTGATTACAGGAACTATATCCACTCTCAGAAATGCCACTGCGCAGTAATGTGAGGAGACTGAACACACACAAGTGTGTCTCAACTATAAAGATTCAGATTGGGGATTATACAGAATATAAAAACCATGTCAAGAGTGAAACCAGATGCTGACCTCCTCTGGAACACTCCATGCCATGCTCTAGTGCACTTACAGACATTCTTTGTTTTGCTGATAAATCACTCTTAACATTTTCCTTAAAGCATTAAGAAATGTACCTTGAAGATTTATTTCAAGCACAAGGACTTCACACCCATGGGGATTAAATGTAGTATGGGACTGTCATCTGTTCCCCTTCTAATTTCTTTGTTGTTTATTTTCTGGGTTTTCATGCTTGTTTATGGCTGCTAAACTGGAATCTGTTGAAAGTAGACTGATTTTGCAAATCTGTGTATAATAGCAGCATAGGACCACAGTAGCAGTGCAGGAAAGCTGAGAAGCCAGGTCATAAGGTCTTTATACACTTCAGAATGCAAACATTTACTGCAGCCTTTGTTGGTTTGCAAAATAAAAGGTAGGCTTAATAAGAATTTTACTTACTATTAATTTTCTACTTCAAGCTAAGTCTGTAATTCTCTTACAGTCCTGTGAGTAGATACTTCTGTACCAGCCTAAGCACCACTGTATTCTTTAGTGCCACCCAAATATCTAAAAATGGGAAATAATTTTTCCTGCCAGTAAACAGGAGAAGAAAGTCTGTTTAACAGTCTGTAGAACACCTTTGTTAGTGTGGTCATGATGTACTTTTCCCTGTGAATAATAAAATCAGGGAGAACTACATCGGCTCAGAGCGTACCCATATGGTTTTCATGGACTGGGAAGGAAGGGCTAGGAGCCAGCAGTCTTTGTGGAAGAAAACTCACTGGCAGAAGTGATTTTTTGGGGTAAAGTGGGTCTTGTAATCCTAGATCCTCAACACCTGACAGCATAAATGTCAGGAGTGCTGGTGAGCCACATGGATAAGCCAGTTCTGTGAGGGATATCAGCTTTTGTGGTGGGACTTTGAGCTCAACCCTCCCCAGCTGGGACTCAGTTTAAGCTACAGGATGTGAGACAAACGTAGCTGTGGATTCTTTGAGGTACAGCAGAGAAATCCTGAATATTATGACCCTTGCAGATGCCATTTAGCATTTTCTTGACTAAAATAATGCCATGCTACTAAAGTGTGTGTATACAGTGATACTAATGCCAAAAGGAACCCAACCTTTACATAAGGGCATCTACCTGAGCCTAGGTGCTTTTCTAGAAATGAAATCTTGTCAAGGAACTAAATGGTTCTTTATCAGTCTTTTACTTTACATTTTGCTTTTTCATTTTGGTATGTAGTCTGAGCCTAGAAGGATAAAGAAAATACACTGAAAAAAAAATCCTTAGTGCTTCCTCGGTGTCCACAGCACAAATGTCCCTGGAAACTGCACCTGAGAAGAAGATGGAAAAGCAAATTGCTGGAGCTGAACCTTATTTTATTTTACCTATAAGAATTATTTTATATGTCAATACAGTTTGTAGGCAAATCGTTCCTTTCAAATTCCATACTAGAGTCACAGAGATTTTTATTTTATTTTTTGTAGTGATCCTTTGCAGCACTTGAGAGGGTGTTTCCTTTCCTATTTTTGTACACACACACACAAAAAGAGCTTGTAACTTAGCTGGCTGCTGCAGGCTCAGAATTCTGAGGTTAGTTTTATGCAAAAGTGATTATTTTAATTCGTTTTAAAAGCTTTACTTCTGTTGATCCTAATGCTCTTTAAAAGATGATATATACTTACCTACTTCTCAGATATAAGGAGTCTGAAATACAGAGCATTAAATTGCTTTTCCACAGAATCATGGAATTAACTAGGTTGCAAAGACCTTTAAGATCATCAAGTCCAACCTTTTTCAAGATCACTAAAGAAATCTGAAATAATTAAAGAAAAAAAAAAGAGTAGGAAAGTGATGTGTATGGAACTCAAATGGGAAAAAGGTAACTTTTATCATTATATAGTTATTAAAAAAGTTAAGCATAAATGAACTTTGTAGAGATGAATAAAACTAAGTTTTTTGAAGCTTAAAGTCATGGGGAAAAATTTAGTACGAAGCTGAACTAGAGCTTGCCTGGACATCTGATAGCATGTGCTTCTACCAGCAGCCAGCTCAATTATCAAAAGTGGGGATTATATGCCTCCTACTGCCTTCTTGTGCAAAACTGATACAAAAGCTGTGTGAATGTTCGTCTGAGCTACATGTAGTCCTGAACTTATAATACTTTGAAAGCTTTCACAGGTTTTTTGCTGGAATTTGGTCTGTTGCCAATGATGTGTGTATGGATAACAAAGCAGAAAATACTGGTTTTAACTTTCTGTGAATGTTTTATAGGCATTTAAAAATAGGCTTAATGAAAATACACTTTATATCCAACCCAGAGAAATATTTTGTTATTATGCTTTTCAGCCAGTGGTAGCCACAGGTTTTATACAGAAAAGTCAGGCAGTGTAAAAGTATTTATCACTTATTCACAGATTAATGCATACTACTATCCAGACATAAAAACAGCTTCCCATTTTACTGAGTATCCCCATAATGCTGCCTCTCTCAGGTGCAGATGTGCTGTACTTGCAGATATAGACCATCTGATAAATTTTAATTCTTAGAAGAATTCTTACTCTAAATTCTTATTTTCATTCTCTATGATGATTTTCTCTAGAAATGTATTTATCTTAAAGACATTTTTAAACCTGATAGTTTAGCATTCAGAAACATGACTGAAAATGCATCGTGATGTTTTGTGAGTTGCTCTTGGTGGCTGTTTTTAATGAAGGCTTTAGGACCATATCCATCATGGATAGTCAGGAATTAAGGCAGTATTGTATTTGATATTTATTAATAATTTTATGTGGCATCAAGTAAAAATTGCTACAATATAAACCCCTACACTTTATACTATGATATAAAGTAAAAATCGGGAACCAACTGAAAAAAAAAAAAAAAAAAGGTATTTAAGGAAGTGGGTTTGGAAAAGCAGAATATCTGAGGAATTGGTTCCAGCATCTCCCAAACTGCCCTGGCACTGGCAGCACTGGGAACAAAGCAGGTGAATTTGGGTGCCCTTAAGTAGTCTTTGCGGTATTAGAAATTATATATTCAGGCTTAAGTTTAAGTGGGGATGCAATTCCTGAGTCCTTCTTTAGAGCTAATCCTCAGAATCCACTTTAAAAGACAATTTTTTTGAATAATGGATTACACCATATAACTATTGCTGTACTGATATATGTTTGTGCTTGTCCCAAACTAGCACGAAGCTTTACAGAGACTAACAGAGAGCTTTCTGCACTAATAATATTTTCCACATGATAGCTGGAAAACCTCTGCTACCTTCCTTAGGCTGTGGTGCATTTGATTTGAAAAAAAACCAAATACAAACGGTAAGAAAGAAAAATAAATATTTTATTAGGTGTCTTCAAAGTCTTGTATGCAAAATACTCTGATTGAACTACCTATTTTTAGATTGAATATGTAAAATTTTGATACAAAATAAAAAATTTTCTCTAATCACTCTATTATTTATCCATGTGCATTAAAGTATCTGAGTGTTATGCTGGAGATATTTTTTGTAGGTTATTAGAAATACAGAACTGTAGAATGGCATGGGTTGGAAGGGACTTAAAAATCATTTTGTTCCAACACCTTCTCATGGGCAGGGACACCTTCCACCAGAGTTCTCATGAGGGAAGGTGTGAGGTTTGCCAGCACAGTAACTGAAGGCAGAAGGTAATTTCCCAGCAGTAGAGGGATAGGGGAGCTCACCACTGGTTTTTCTTTTACACCATTTTTTTTCTTTTAAATTTGTGTCTGCCTGTTCTGACCATATTTGCTGAGATTCCACACTATTGAACCTGCCATTGCAAAGAGAGGAATTCAACACATCCTAGATAACTTAAGCTGACTCCTGCAAATTTAGACATTCAAGACAGACATTTCCTAGAATGCATGGCTTGGAAGAAAAAACAAAGATTCCTCAAGCTGGCTTCATAGGGAGGGTTTCCTGAAAGACTTCAGATTAATTTCATTGTCCTGTCCATCTACACTGTGATGGTAGTGCAGGGCCTCCAGAATCATCTCCAGTGCATTTAGTCCCCTGCTGCCCTCATGGGTTTCTTTGCCCCAACACACTGTGGATTTACAGTCCTCCAAAAGGGATGCAAATCCTTCCTCTCAGCACCTACAGAGAAGAAGCTGTGTCCACTTGAGCTCACTCCTTGGACATGTCTCCTGGTGAGGTCAGACATCATACCAATTTTTGACATTTGAGAAACATGAAGAGATTTGGTAGGGGTTTGCTCTTTGCATTCAGGCACAATAATCCTTCCCAGAGCTGAGGCACAGAATGTTCTCAGGTGCTATTTTAAAATGATAAAGCACTGTCAAAAGGGAAGAAGAAGACACGCTGTCAACAGAGATGATGTTCACACTGAGAATTTTCACTCTTAGCTCTGATCTTGTTAGTAATAAATTTGATTATCATTCCCACATAGAGTCTTGTTTTGCCTGTGACGGTGATTAAGAAAGAATTTGCTGTAGTCCTTATCATGAATAACGAAACCTCTCGTTATATTCTCTCTCTCCTCTATGGCTGGGCAAGGGGGAGTGAGAAGGTGGCTGTAGCGGGCCCCTACAACAACAGGAAACTACACCTTACCAAGGACATAAGCACCTTTCTATGTACAGAAGTTAGAAGCAATTCAGATTGTGCTGTTGCTTAAAGGCTGGAATTGCTGTACAGAGAGATGGTGTGTCACTCAGCATTGCAATGACAAACACCCTTAACGTGGAGATAATTAAGGGGTAAAATGGATGTACCCTTCACTTTTAGCTGGACTCAGCAGGAATATGTACAGTATGTGGTCAAGGTTGTAGGAGTTTAATCACATTTGTCATTGCTCCAAGACCTGTCACAATAAAGAATACCTCTCCAGTAGCCTGTATGGAGTGTGTCAGGCAGGACTCACCTTTTTTTTACTTTTGTGTTTTATGTAAGTAGATGCTTATGTAAATAGTCACTGAGGTCTACGAGTTGAACAACAGGGTATCTACCACTGCACATATGATACCAGATGCAGTATCCTAGCAGTTAATTGCTGAAGGGCTTTCCATCGGATTTCCTGTGGTCCGGTTGTCTCAGGGATAGTTACTGCTGGCAACTGCCACAGCTTGTGTGACATTTGCTTCCCTGCTTCCTGCTGGGAGTTCTCAAATGTGAAGAAACAAAGCTGCAGTGCAAGAGGAGGAAAAACTTTTTAAACAGTATCAGATTTCCTCTCAGTTGGGAAGCTGAGGCCCTGCTGCTGCCTGAATGGTGGTGCAGACATTCCTCTGATATCCTCACAGTATTGCAGTATTAATAAGGTTGGAAAAGACCTTTGTGATCGAGTCCAGCCTATAGCCCACACCAACCCATCACCTAAACCATGACACCAAGTGCCTCACTCAATCTTCTCTTAAACACCTCCAGGGTCAGTGACTCCACCACCTCCCCGAGCAGCCCATTCCAATGGGAAATACCCATTCCACTGAAAAATGTTTGCCTAATATTGAGCCTAAACCTCCCCTGACATAGCTTGAGACTGTGTCCTCTTGTTCTGTCACTTGTTGCCTGAGAGAAGAGACTGATCCCCACCTGACTACAACCTCCCTTAAGGTAGCTGTAGAGAGCAATAAGGTCTCCCCTGAGCCTCCTCTTCTCCAGGCTAAACAGCCTCAGCTCCAGCAGCTTCACCATCCTCTTTGCCCTTCTCTGGACACGTTCAAGAAACTCAACATCTTTCTTAAACTGAGGGGCCCAGAACTGGACACAGTACTCAAGGTGGGGCCTAATCAGCACCAAGTACAGTTCTCTGTGCTCTCCCACTATGCCACACAAAACTGGCAAGGCTGCCAGTGTCATGATATTGCTGCCCAAAGCCTTTCGTTCTGGCAGCCAGCTGGCAAGGAGAGTGTTGGAGCCTCTGGATGTGGCAGCAGTGATGACTGAGTAGGCCACACAGTTTCCTCTGAGTCAGTCCTTAAATTAGGATTTAATTAGGATTTAATTAGGGCATTAGGAAGCTGGAAAAGTAGGCATAGCTCAGAGATCCTAGTTTGTTCCTTGCAAGAGATGAAAGCAGTAAATTCCAGTCTTGGCTTGCCTCTGATTTTCAGAATAAACGTTTAGTTTTTAATAGCACTGTAGTCTCATTATCTACAAAGACACACAACTAAGCCCTGGGAGTTTCCAGCATAATTGACACATCTGATATCTTTTCTCAAGCAGTGTGCAAACTGTAGTTATATGAGGACCACTACCTTAGGACAAATGTTGTTGTGTGAGTTCTTTTGTTACTGCTTTGTCCTGTCCACAGCAACCCCTGCACACCTGGTGTGTGTGCAGCCACAATCTCAGTGTTGGAGCTAACGATGGCAGAGCCAGCTGATCCATCTCTGCATCAGCAGGAAGAGTCTTTCTAATAAGAAGATCAAAGTATAATTAGTAAATAAGGTGATTAACATCCCAAAGTGATGTGGGTCGTATGCTGCAGCTGAGGCAGGGCAAGGTGTGAAAATATTTGTTAGTGTGATTTTTATGTTTACGAACTGTTCACAAAGATAAACAATTTTTAATAATCCTAAAAAAGCACCTGAATGACCCAGGAAGGACAGTTCTGCTGCCCACTCCTCTCCAGCCACCTTCACATAGTATGCTGTCCTCCTTCCACGTTGTTCACCATAATTTATGTAGTTTTGACTTCTTTTTTTGCTTAAGGTTTTCTAAGGCCAAAAATTTGCTTCTCAGAAAGTAGCACATGCAGTTCCTCAGGAGGCAGAATTTTAATTCTCTATGCAGCCTATTGCCCTGTCAGTTCCCACACTAGCAAAACATTTGATGTAAAGAGGTTATATGTAGCCAGGCTGTCATTAGGCTGGATGTCAATTTACTTGTGTGTTACAGGTGTGTTATGTGCCACTCCTTCATGGAAGGGAGTACCCAGGTTTTCTAGGTGTCCATGGTCAAAAAAGAACATGTAAAGACCAAAGTGTCCAAAAAAAAGCTCGTAAAGTTTTATGATAAAACCCTCATTGTGGACATTGGTATATGTTTTGCCTCTATCTTATAACAATAAGAAAATAATAAAAGGACCAGAGAGAAGAAAAACGGGAATCAGATAGGAAAAGGGATCACCCCTCCCAAAAAAAATAAAACCAAACAAAAAACGTATCTGGTGAAATTTTTGTTATCTTATGACAAGTATGAAACTCTGAGCAATTTACTGAGGAGAGGGATGGATGGGTGGATAGTTAGAACTAATGAAGAAGACTGGGACAGTTTCCTGCACACAGCATCTTGTTTACAGTGTTGTGACATGATATGCAGCCATAGAGGGTAAGGAGGGGATAGTTTCTGTCCATTTCACTGCACTGGTAGCTGGGAAAACTGAGATAGTGGAGGGCAAGGAACACAGAATTTACAGTCTTTAGAACCCCAGGCTCTCTTAGAAAGTAGTGTCAGCACACAGATAGACATAGCCGCTAGCCCTGCTCTGTCCCAGAAGCCTCAGGCTGCAAGACAGAGAAGGCAAAGGCTGAAGGCAGCAACGTTTCATCCCACTACAGAGGGTTGTTTGCAGTGGAAGACTGAGTTCTGATTGTTGCTTTATTTTTACAAGGTTTGCAGCATCTTGCAGTCTCTGGGAATCAGCAGCAGGATGTCAGGGCGAGGGGAGGCACCAGGGCAGCAGAATTCCCCCCACTCTTCCCAAGGCAGACTTTGTTCTGCTGCTGCCTTGCAGAGGTGTAGGATAACCCCTGCCCACAGGCACAGAACAGATGCAAGTCTCAGGATTTAAGGGAGAGCATTTTATTGAACTTCAGTTGAGGGAGAACAGAAGGGTAACCACGCCTCAGGTGTTCAATCACGGAACGCCCCAGGATGTGTCACCCACAGGGGCTCAGCACTTTTTGAATGGAGATAACTGAGGAAGAGCATTAACCAGAAAGATCAGAAAACAGTTGTCTATTTCTCCTAAATATTTCCATTTGCCACAATATCTTTTTAAACTGTGCACAACTTGCTAGTAGGGGTTCCGTGTCTCCAGCAATTACAGATAAAATTCTTTCCATGGACAATCTGAGTCATGAAGCAAAGGATAGACCAAAAAAACCAACTTCAAATATGATACAAACAACACCACCACCACGAGGACTTAAGAATAATGAAACTACATTACTGAAAACGTTAAATATATAATATATATAACCTTAGAGGAACTGATCCTACATTTTAAACAGTAGTACTATTCAATACTAACATTTCAAACAAACAACCTATGTTCAATACTAACATTTTAAGCAAACAAGCTACAACTGCTCAATAGTAATATTTAAACAAACAACCTACTGTTCAATACTAACACTACTAATTTAAGAGGAACTAATCAACAGTTTTAAAGGAATAAGTAAGCTGGAGCTCATGGATGTGTCCTGGCTGAAGCAGACAACCGGTGCCAGGACTGCTCCTGCTGTTGGTCAAATTCCCTGATGAGTCTCTTGATGTGAGACAACTTGTTGTGCAGATACTGGCATCTGTCTTTCAGTTCTGAGTAGCTGGGGCTACACTAGAAAGGAAAGAGAAGAAGGAAATTAGGGCATGCAAACATTTCTGAAGGGTTTAGAATTTCATGTCCTTGCTTTAAAACACCCTTGAGCCAGACTCAGCAGTTAGCACCTCCATAAGATCTGCAGTTCCACATACCTGTTGTATCTCTTGATACTCTTCTAAGACTTGGTGACAAAGCATTTTGAAGAAAAAAACAAACATCAAGACAATGTGAAGAACATTTCACTCCTATCACAAAAGGCAAGCTTAGGTAAAACATAAAAAATACGCTCAGAGTGACTCAAGAGCCACCAATCCAGCAGGAGCATTGCAAAAGTAAATCCCTAACCCCTGCTATCACCCCAAGATTTGGAATTGAACCACTGAATAGGCAACAAAAGGAGCACATGCTCAAAGATTCCCTTTGGGAAGTCCCTCAGCTGCTCTGCATTCACAGTTTTAATGTGCAAAACTCTGACTCAGACCAAGCAGGGTCTGGGTGTATTTGCCACTTCTCCAAGATTTCCCTTTGTCTCATTCAGCAGTACCATGAAATCTAAAATACTACTCCTGCTCACAAATGCATTTGCCATCTGCCCAAAACCGAAATAAGCACAATTCAAAAAGCCTCAACATGCACACGCTGAGAATCTAAACAATCCAGATATTGAAGTTGTGGAATGTACGTGTCCAAATCAGAGAAGCCCGGGCTGGATAGGCAAATCATCAGGTCTTCAAAAGCTCTCTCTGCTAAAATTGAGGCTGGGAGCAGCCAGCTGGAAGAGGAGGAAGTTGTGGCTGTAGGTTTAGTTCCATGTTTAAATTCATGGGGAACAATGTCAGGAAAGCTTAGGGGATTACGGCCATTGATTTCCAGGCACTTCCAGTCTTCTCCCCCTTCTGTGTATCAGCACCCCCTCAGCTCCCCAGGACCTTCTTCAGAGTTTTATCCTTCTTTACCTGATAGGCTTTGGACTTCTGGGTCACAGACTTCCGTTGTGCATTAAACTTCCTGAATTTCTTGGTGATGTTCTCAATCCCAGCAAGCAAATTCTGGTATTCCCCATACTCTGCATTAAAATCATCCTCGTATCTCTGGCGTTGCTCATAGGAGACTATAGCTACGTATTTCCTAAGGGAAATATTAGAACATTCTTCTATTAATGTGTTCTGAGGGAACATTCTTGGCTGTTTCTGTTCTAAAAAGCACACGAGCAATTTTACACCGAGCACATGGTGAGTGACAAGCTCAGACACCCAAGCTCAAGTCAGGTCACTCTGTGATTCACTGCTGCCCCAGGCAAGCAAGTGCCCCAAGGGAATGTAGGCAGGGAACTCTTGAAATCAGCCCCATTTTTCTGACAGTTGTTTCCTAAGAGTTTTTCATTTCCCAATAAAATTTGATTCTTTTAGAGATCACCAGTTACATCTCTGTCCATTCAACTGAGGCACTTGCAACAAATGCAGCCACAAAAACAAACTCCTCAGAAGTCTGAGGCCACAACAATAAAAAACCAAACTACCATGGAGGGAAAAATCCATGAATGTTTACAGCCTCTCGAGGGAGTTAGACTGTACTTTTGTTTACACTTTTTTAAAAAAGCTTGAGTCCCCTTATTCTCATCATCGTTCATGTTAAAGTTTCATTGTTATTTGACTCACGTGAAATAGTCTGGTTGGTGGCCTGACAGAGCAGGGGCTGTGGAGGCAGGAACTGTTTCTTCCACTCCTACAGTCAAGCAGAATTTTGACATAGTGACCAGGAGACTTTTAATACAGTCAGAGAGAACCAACTGGATGGGCTTGAACACATCCTTGACTTGGGACATTTACCATGCACCCTGGCAGGTTCAGGGATTCCAAAAGGAATCTGAGGCCTCTCTTCGTGCTGCACCTCAGGGGCCTTGGGGAAGATGGAGCTGAGAGATTCAGAAGGGCTCCGAGCTGGAAGGGCTGGGGGAGGCTGCCCTGAGGAAGCCCCATTGAGGCCACTGGCCTGGACTCTCTGGTCTCGACTGGCCAGGCGACCAATCCTCTGCTTTTTCCCCATCACAGGGCAGGCAAAAGTAGAATCCAGAGGCCGTTTCTGTAACAATAACAGAATATCGAAAACAATGAGGAGTAGGTTTTGTTTCCATTCTGAGAAAGAAGCATTTCTGAACAGGCAAGTGTTGAAAATACATTTTTCCAACTTAAAAAGAGCCATCACACAAGGAACTACTGAAACTAAATATGTGGTTCATGTCATTCCATGGTGGAAGGCTTTTCATACTTCCCATTTTATTGCTGTACACGGTGTGCACTGATGTGCAGTTTGAGTCTCAGAAAGCCTCCAACTTTTCACACATGGGCTCTTCTGAGTCAAAACGGGCCTTAAATGCTGCCTCTCAAAGGGAAAAACAATACTCCTCCAAGTGGATCACTAATTTGTCGTGACTCCAGACTTTCCCAAGATTTCCAACCGAAATAAATGCTTCCCTTTTTTTCAGTGCTAAAGACAAGATCAATCCTTCACGTCCCAGCTTTTACACCAATAGAAAGGGCAATAAAATTTCCTACACCGTACAGAATGTATAAGAACTGCCCAAAATACCTGAGGTGTTCTTGAGGGAGCACCTTGACCAGAAGGCCCCGGGGATGGTAAATGTCTGGTGCTGGTGGCATTTGGAGATGAAGCTGCTTTTCTGGAAGGAGAGCCAGCATTTCAGGTTAGAAGCCAAACACATCTATTGTCAGAGTTCTTTCCTTAGTGGGAAGACAGACCTTCATTTCCAAGGAAGTTTTCTGAAATGGCTCTGGTCCTTCCCCTACGGACCCAACTTACCTAGAAAGTATTAGCTCCAAAACCTGTCTATCTCTTTCACTGTAGCCAGGCCAGTCTTTCTGAATGTCTGGAAAGAAATGTTCCTTCAGACTGAAAGAATTATCCTTTGCATTCAGGCTGGCTACCTACAGGCAGACAGTTGAGAAAAGAAAGGTTCATTACACCTAAATGCACACTGCAGATGGAAAATTGGTACTGCACAGCTAAGGAATGTTAAAACTAGAGTACCACAAGAAACTCTTTCACACAATCAAGAGAATTCCTGGGAACTTCCTCATCATTAAGCAGTTAAACAGTGCAAGGAAAAGGCAGGGAAAAGATAAGACATGACAAGCAACCACATAACAAAGAGTTCATTCCTGCTGGCCATTCTAGCAACACAAACACACTGCCCCAAATGTCTTGAATCTCTCTTTCCTTTCTTCACATGGATTTGCAGCTTGCAACATCTGGAGAAGTTTATGGAAAAACTTCAAGAGCATTTTGTAAGCAGCTCATTACATTTGAATTTAAACACTGGAGTAACATGGCCAGAAATTAGGACTAAAAGAAGAGCATGGTGGGAAAACTGCTGGCACAAACTCCAGGATCTCACCTCCTGAAGGATCTCTCCAAGGCAATCCGCGTCCTTCTGCTGGAGTCCATCTCTCTGCAAGCGAACAATTAACTCTGGCTTCTTGTAATTCCTCAGAGCCAGTAAATGAATCACCCTGTCCCTGAGGGACCGGCGAGAAACTCCAGAGAAAATTCTGCGGATGATGTTTGCAGGGTTCAGGGGCGCCGTTCTCTTCCTCTCAGGCACAGGATCTGCAGTGCTTTGAGGGGCTCTTCTGACTTTAGATTTTTTCCCTAAAGTAAGGGCAGGAAAGAAATGTCACATGGGACTTTGGGAGAAGGCAAGGCAGTTGATTTCAAATATTCACCAAGACTGATACACTTGCATTGTTCAGCATTTCTAGATATGGAGTAGAGGTAGGAAAGATGCATTGAGTGGGGAAAGAGAAGGTTCTTTCTCAAGATTCTTCATAGGAATGGTGCTGATATTATTTTCCCAGTTAGTAAGATCAAGCACTGAGCCATGTCAAGAATGACATGGACAGTGGGATGTGGTGCACCTTCAGCAAGTCTGACGACACATCCAGAAGGCTGGGATGCCATCCAGAGGGACCTGACAATCTGCACGACTGGGCCCCTGGGAAACTCATCAGGTTCAACAAGGCCAAGGGCAAAGTGCTGCACCTGGGTCGGGGCAATCCCCGCTATCAGTCCAGGCTGGGGGATGAAAGGACTGAAGGAACCCTGCCAACAAGGACTTGGTGGATGAGAGGCTGGACAGGGGCTGGCAATGTGCTCTGGCAGCCCAGAAAGACAAATGTGCACTGGGCTGCCTCAGCAGAGGTGTGGCCAGCAGGTCCAGAGAGGACAGGACGCACCAGGCACCTCCCTGAAACCAGTAACTTGGATTTGGTACCTGGAAACTTAATGAGTAGAGGAGAGAGAACCTGGAGCCTTCTGCCTTCTATCAAACACAAAGACTGACCTGTTTCTATGACCTGCTTCAATCTGGCAAGGAAAGGCAAACCTTTAATGCCTTTCCACATGGCCTGATCCTTGGACTCTGCCTTTCAGCTTCAAACCTAACCACACAAACACACACACTTAAATTCTTTAGAACTCTGTCAACTTGCCAGTCGTCTGTGGAAGACAATACTAATGTTAAACACCCCCTGAAGTCAAGTCCCTGAAGGACTTGAATAACCCCTGAATTACCCGGAATCCTAAGCAAGCACTAACGTAAAAATTTGGAAAAGGTACTTCACTGATGTCTGAAGGCAGAGACAGGAGACTGCAGGCTTGGGACATGAGGGCAAGCCTCTTACACCTGAGATCTCTGAGCACACCACCTGTCCCAAGAATTCCCCGCAAAAATGAATCACTGCATTTAAAATTACAGATATCCAGTAAGAAATGAAAAAGAACCCCACCTGAAAATGGTCCACCAGCTTCAGTGACCTTTGCACCTTGATTTTGTGATGCCTTTTCTGCCTGGGTCGGTTGCTTGAATTGCAAGGCTCCACAACTATAAAAACACAGGAAAAGGTTGAGCCCTTCAGGCACTACTTCAGGTTTTGAAGCTGGTTCTACTTGTGTGTATTGGGAACACCAAAACTGCTTTGACCAGGGGGATACAGCCCCAGTTTAGCCCATAGCCAGGGGCTGTGGATTGATTCCTCGCTCCAAACCCAGCGCATTTACAACAGAAAGAAAAGGTAATTTTTAACTGACTCCAGGTGTAACACTACCCAAGATTTTTGTTAACTTTGTGGGTACCTTGCACAAACTGAGGGCTGCCTACACAGGGTCCTGTGAAAGCTGGTCTGAACTATATGCTGAAGAAAATCAGCAAAACCACATGAAGACAACTCTCCATCAAGGCCAGCCTGCTGCCAGCCTTAATCTAACCAGGAAGAAGCCATGTCTTTCTTGTAATCCATTTTCTAATGCAGCTCCTCACATGTTATTCTGTTCAAGGTTTCACCATATGCTCAAAGCCACAGACTCTACTGAAATGTGAAAGGAAACATGAAGGAAAACTTACCTTGAGTCTGTTTGCTGGACACAGACGAAGCTTCCTGGAGGACTATATTTGCCAGCATTTGACAAGTTCAATGCATGCGCTTCAGTCGGCTAACAGGAAAAAAACTTTTCTTAAAACCTCCTGCCTACACTCCATTGCGGAGCAGTACCCAAATAAATCCCAGTGGGGGGGCCACATCCAACTGTGGGATTTATTGGATCCAGTGAAGCACACACTGGAGTCAGCTCCAAGCACTCGGAAAGTCAGAGCGCGAGTTTCCCGAGCGTCCCAGTGTGGGGAACCTCTGACTTCCATTGGAGCCTCCACACCATCCCCCATGGGCCAATTCCAGCACGGTGGCTGCATCCCGAGGGGCCCCCGGAGCACGAGTGGGACCCAGCCCTGCCCAGCAGGGCCCGCGGGGGCTCCGGAAACCGAAACCACTGCCAAGCCCCGCCCGGTGCCCACCCTGCCCTGGCAGTCCTGGGAGGTCCGGCTCAGCCCCACCTCCATGCCCAGGAGCTTCGGGACCTGGCTACCACGGGACTCGGCGGCTCCTGCTCTGTCCCACAGCTCTGCCATTGCGGGCTCCCACTCTGCCACTGCTGCTCTCGGTCTCCACTGCTCCTGTCACAGAACGGGAAAGAGGGAAAACTGCTCTCAGGGATGTTCTTTGATGTTTGAGCTCTCCGTTCTTTCAAGCCTAATCAACAAGGAGGGAGATTTCCTCCCTGAAACAGAAAACGGCCAACAACAAGCTCTAAGTGACTGTCTCGGTGTTGGAAAGACAAGTCAGTTGTCGACAGTTACTACGTTAAGGGCTCGACACGTTCCATTGATGTCACAATTAGAGGGAGGTAACAAGGCTTGGGAAGAAGGGTGTTCCACTGAAACACGTCAAAACCAATGCAGAATTGACGGGCCACAAGGACAACTGACAGAATCCCCAGTATAAGAAATAAACGAGTAAAAACAACCCAGCAACTGTGCTGAATCAGTTCTGACTGATCCTATTTCCATTTCTATTTTGTATTTCTATTTCTACTTCTATTTCTGTATTTCTAAATCTATTTCTGGTACTAGTGAAATGTTCTTCAGACTGCCTTAATGGTTTTTTCCTTAAAGATGCTGTAGTGGTTTAACCTGGGCTGAGTGCCACGGGCCCACTACAGCCACCCTCTCACTCCCCCTTGCCCAGCTGTAGAGGAGAGAGAGAGAATATAACGAGAGGTTTCGTTATTCATGATAAGGACTACAGCAAATTCTTTCTTAATCACCGTCACAGGCAAAACAAGACTCCATGTGGGAATGATAGTCAGGTTTATTACTAACGAGATCAGAGCTAAGAGTGACAGACTAAAAGACACCTTTTACCCCCC
>VXBA01002324.1:320563-356343 GCA_013399895.1 Serilophus lunatus | reverse complement strand
AGACCCGGAAAGAGGGGGGACCGTGTGCTTAGCAGCCGGACAAGAAGCCGAAGAGCCCGGAAGCCCTCTGTGCTCAGCCTTTTAAACTGAGCGACCGCCCCCAGGGATCCCCCAGAATGGGGGGAGGGTGTCCGCTGGGGTGCCCCCGCGGCCACGCTCCCGGGGCTGTTGCCTGCTTTGGGACCAGGGGACCCCATGCCGGCCCCCTCCCCAGGCAGGACAGAGGCGGAGAGGTTCTGTAAATAACGGCGGGCCAGATGAGGACTCTGGGGGGCTGTATCTGGCCCACGGACTGTAGTTTGAGGACCCCTGCTCTAGAGCATCCAAGTACTTCAAGTTAGTTCTGAAAATAACGACCCTTAGCCCAAAAGTCAGATAATTTTGCTTCACAACATTAACTGCATACTGTAAAACACAAAACTTAGGATTCTGCAAGTAAATGGGAAGTTGTTCTTGATTGCTCGTTAGCATGTATTTTTAGAGACACAAACCTTTGACTTCCAGAGGTAAAATATACATATAAAAAAGCTGCCTAAAGTAGGTTATTTCTAGCACACAAATAACCACACTGAGTTTGAAATGCAATCCAAATCTCAGTAAAAGTTACAGGTTATTCCTACCATTTATCAATATCTAATTCAGAGATGCATTTATTTAGCTTTTTTAAAATTTCTTTTTCAAAGCTTCTACCAGTCTTGTTTTGACAGACCCACAGGATATCTATTCTGTAAATAAAGATTGTTCTTAAAATGAGTGCTCATAAAAGACTTTTACTAAGAAAGTTCTACTCTTAAGCAAACTTCAACATTCATAGAGTTCAAAGTTTCATCTGCAAAGTATGTATTTTTATTACTGAAGTATGCAAAAGCTTCCAGCTTCTATTCTTAGCTTACTAAGATAAATAGATCCAAAGGGACCTCTAACAAAATAGCCAAAAAATACAAGAGGAAAAAACACTTAATTGCCAATATTTTTGACAGTGATAGAATGCAATCTCCTTAACACTTGCTTTCAAGACCCAGTATGTTGATGTATCTTTCAGCTAACACAAAAAGCACTATCTCTAGGAACATAAAATTCCTTCCTAGCTCATTGTAAGAACACTTTAGCACCCCTAATCATCTCCTGATCTATTGTGTAGTCATACAACAGTATCTTTGTCTCCCGTCTGTATCACCTGCATGTCAAAACTGACTTTCCTATGACATGATCCTTTCCAATTACTGCATGAACTAAAATTAAACCTCGGCTCCCCCACAGCAGAAACACCTAGATGTATCAAGTTCCAGGGAGGACAGCCAGAAAAGATCAAGCAGGCAAGAGTCTCGAAGAAGAGAGCTAGCTAAAGCCAGCAAGACAACATGCTCCAAGAGAGGCATTGAAAAAATCAGTCCCAGAAGTTGATGGACTATTGAGATGTTTGGTTGACATCAATTTCCTCAGCAATTCTGTCATGATGGAACGAGTTCGCCCTGTGGTAGCTCGTGCTCACTCTTTTAAATGAAGGTTATGCAATAATAAATTTTATTAAAAGAAATTGTACAAGATTTAAAATAAAAAGTAGAGGCTGCCATCAGTGCAAGCAATTACTTTAAGGAGAAAGCTGTTACACAGGGTGACAAAAGAAGGGTGGGGAAGGGTACACAAGAACTTTTCAGAGCTCTTTATACAGGTCAGCTTCATTTTGAAGAACGGATGTTAGTGAGTGGGTGAGGACAGATGTACTCAAGACACATAAACCCCCCTGTCAGGCCATTCTTACAGATAATCACTAAATAAGACTTCACCTCACCCACCAAATAGCATTCTTTGCATGTCCTGCACAGGTTAAGATGCATAACCGGCTACAGGTTAAGTAGCACTTAAACAGAAAAACCTTTTCCTACTGAGACATCTTGCTTTTCCTTGGTTTAAAACTCCAAATCTGGCAAAACAGGCCACCTGGAACAAGTTGAAATAAATATACTTTTTTATAGAGTGAGGATCCCTGAGAAAAATTGTATCTGTTTCCAGAACATGGACATAAGAATTTGAATGTTAACTTAAATACTTTGTGTGTTTATCTCGCAACAGTGTCTAATTTTTGCAGCACTTGAATGATCACAATGCACTTTATTTTCTCAGCACATTAATTCATCTGTGTGAACTTAAAATTTCCCATGCAGTATCTTATTTTTTGTTTGCATAAACTAAGTTCTGAGTAGTGTAATTGTTGGAACAAGATCATTGTTTTGGACCTGTATGCACATCAACAATGTTACAAAAGACAGTAAGCACTGTACAGTAACACAGGCTGTAAGTTTTTTGGAAATAACATCCAAATTAAAGTGTGAAAACATCTCCCTCCCTTCTTTCAGCAGGAACAGAATTAGCAGACAACTTAAGTGAACAAGACTAATTTTATTCTTAAGTGTTACAATACAGCCACCATAAAACATGGAAGAACTGAACATAAGACTTGCATAGATGTTTTAAAAGTAGCTATTTTATTTTTTGAGGCCAAAAACTTGCCATTCACTGTTTGGCACAAAGATAACTAAAAAGCTTCACTGTAGATCTGTAATTCTTAAGAAAAAGAAATAGCCACACATTTGGTTTACCTAGTAAGCGAAAGTAATACACAGCTGTGAATTATTTCACTGAAATACTGAAGTCTTCTGGGAAAGGCTTCTTTGTCCTTTGGTTAAGTACTTAGAAATCAAAAGGCTAAGCAGGATCCTTTTGCTGAAATACATTCTTAGAAATGCAAACAGTATTGTGTGCCACATCCCTCTGATAGAAGGCACGATCTACGAAAAGAACATTCTTGAAATACAACAGAACCCAGTTCTGAGAGACTAAGAGTGACATTCAATTCTCCTTGTGGATTGCTTTTCTTTTAAATCTAGGCAGGACCTGCTTGTATTGTCTAACAAGACCCTCCCCTAGTCCATAACCTAACTTCAGTTTTCATAAAATTAAAAATGTTTTCAAGCATGAACAGTTGTAAGAAACAAACATGAGCCAACACAGCTTTCTACTAGTGGAGTTACTTTCAAAATTAGATGTAAGAGTAGTTACTATCCCTCAAGAACCCATGTGTCAAAAACAAGCAAATGATTACAGGCAATTTTTTTTTTGAAGTGTCATTCTCTGTATGTGAGAAAGCTGTATGTGACAGTAAAACAGACCATTTTGTCTAAAGTGCTTAATGAATGCAGGGAAGCTATGTAAAAAAGGATAAATTAGTGAAACCAGAGGTGGAAGAGTCACAGTTATCAAACAAACCAAGATAGATTGGAGCATTTTCACATTTTCTTTTTCCGTTAGACAAGATGTAGCAAAAAGATCCTTCTCAGTGAAGGGCTCCCTTAAAGTGTGTATAGTTCATAACACATTTCTTATATTTCTGGGATATGAAGTAATTTGAAATAAGACTCAGGAACAGTATTTCAAAAAAGAAAGCATTATTACTGCTAAGAAATGAAGATTACACAGGAAGTTTTAGTCATTCAAAAAAAATCTTTGGGAAGTGCTATTTAATACTCTCAATAACTTTAAATGCCCTGATACTATTGTATTTTACAGTAGAATTGCAAGAGCCTTTGGAACACAGCAATGCTGGTTGGTTCTGTGCATGTCTTCTGTTACGACATCATCTTTTTCTTACATTCCACTGAGCAAAAAACCATCCCTTCCACAGGCATGAACTTCTGGCCAATAAGGCATTTGCTGCAACAGGAACACAAGAAGCATTCCTGAGTAGCATGCCAGTTGAAGTTGTTGTATGTCACACGCTGAACTTCTGGATCTATAGCATTATGACAGCCTTGGCAGATCTGTTTAGAAATAAAACAACACTTAAGTGAGATGTACACATGCTCTCTTCAAGTCCAATAAACGCTGGAACTCTTAAAAGTTTTTGGAGAAGAGGAAGATGTGTTAAAAAAAGTCATTTAAATAAGTTTCCAGCTTTTGATTTTTTATTTATTTTCAATAAGTTTCTGATTAGAATTCAGCTGAGGACAAAATAATAAAATGGACACAGGAAGTTATTTGTTGCTGAGACTAAGCTTAGATAGTTAGGATGGTTGGGATTTTCCAACATCCAAATAATCATAAAAACCTATAATGTCAAACAGCACAAATCTTCATATATTAACCCATACATCTGAAGAGACTACACATCTGGTTGACTACAAATATTCTTGTGCATTGACAGCTATATAGCAATGCCAAATAATTAAAGGCTATTAGAAAACCTTGGATGAAATTCATCTTAAAATCTGGTTGGTCACAAATTATCATCCAGATCTCAAGTTAATGTTTTAACATAAAGAAAGAAGCCTCTCCAAAACACAATTCTTCATATCTACCTCAGATGATTATTAACTGCAGAATAAATAGTTTGTCCCTCCTTTCACTACATAAACAGTCTAGATGCACATTAGACTGAACTCCCAACTAGCACCTAATTAACTGATATGAATGGACTATCATCTCAGATTCCAGCATAACCATGAATTGAGAACTACTATTCTTTTCCAAACTTCTAGCTGTATTCTATCATTCACTCTCCTTTATATTTTGAGTGGTAAGAAATGCAAAGCAATATACCCTTCAGATACTCCCATGTTAGGAGAAGATAAGCATTTCAAGCTCCATAGACATATGGTCCCTTCCTTTTCAGTGCTGAGATGTCTTTAAGGACCTTACCGCAGCATGGTTCTTCACGTAGCACGATTTGCAGACTGGCTTGTCATTCACCACTACATAGATTTCCCCAGCCAAAACACAATCACAGTCAAAACAACAGAAGTGTTTCAGATGCCAGTTTTGACCTTCTGCATGAGTATATTCATTGCTGAATATTAGCTATGAGGAAGATATAAAGAAATATTAATACATTCATTTGAACAGTATCTGTTTTAATCAATACAGCCTCAGGATGTTTTGTAATCTGCAAGGAATTCGTGGTGGTTCTCCCACTGTGACTTTCCCAAAAGCCTCCATGCCGTTCACCAAGAGCCGGAATCCCAGGGCAGACTGTTCCCTGTGTGCTGCCCAGGGTCAGTTCACCTCTAGAGGCCTCACCAGGAAAGAGCTGCACAACTGGGACTTGCCAGAAGAATTTGCCCTCCACATACCACATCCTATGTCCCACTAGACAGTGCAAACCCCCACCAAATCTAAAGCAAACTATGGGTCTTCCTCAACGTGCAGAGCCCATATTGGTTTCAGTTCTTTGCAACTATTACCAGCTAAAACTGGTGAAGGCATATCATCTTTCTGCATTGAAATGTTTTACTAAAAACATTAATCACTTCCCAGGGGAACAAACTTGTGTGGTAAAAGGAAGGACTAGAATATTTCCTACCTCATCACATCCAGCACAGCGGGGTTTTTCACTATCACAATAATGTCTTCCACAGTACAGGTTACCATTCTTCCAGAAATAGATCATGTCTACTAGAAGTTCACTGCAGGTGCAACAGACAAAACAAGCCGGGTGCCACAATTTGTCATATCCAGCACGTTCTGCATAGACAGCTGGGTCACCTTCTTTCATGTTCAGTTTGCAGTGATAGCAGGACTGGAAAGGGGTTATTACTAAGTTAATTATGTGTTTGAGAAGTAAATTTATAGAAATTACATTTTATCAATATATTTAATAAACTCCACCTTCCCAGACTGAAATTAAAGCATTCATTTACACTCCCGTGACCAGACATCAGTGGTACAGGATGCCATAGTTCAGGTTTAACTAAACAATTCAAGATGATGCACATTCTACTGACATAGAATTAGTGCTACTTAATGGGATTGTATTTTGCCATATACACATTACAGTCCAATGTTTAAAAAACCTCAAGCAATTAAAATCCTTGTTGTGCTCTATAAGAATTACATACTCAAGAACAAGGAGAGAATAATGAGCCTCCAATGCTAATCAACTAGACTATGACTACAACACATGACAAGAAAAAGGCTGTACTTAGAATTTGTGAGAAGATCACACCATATTTGCATCACTGCTGAGGAAAAAAAATAAATTTGTGAATCTCTCAAACAAAGCCGTGTTCTCAGGATGCTAGTCACTCATGGCTTTCGTCCAACAGTCTGCGATTAATGATCTTAGAGACAGGGACTATGGAAAAGGGGCTATGAAGTGCATCAACACAGCTACATTACAAATAGTTCCAAAGAGTTCACAGCCATTCTTCTGCCCTATACCTGCTTACAGAAAGAGTTTTGCATTCAAGTCAAAAAACACAGGTAATTTATGTTACTGAACCAAAAAGTGTTATCTGCAGTTTAATCACCAGTTTGGCATTTCCTGCACTCCAGCTGGTCTGTGGACTGGGCTGAACATCCTGGGAAGGTTTTCCTCTATGACTCACATCACTACAAACCCAGCTACAAATGGCTTTAACTGTGTGTGCAAATAAAGCTAAAATGCACAGAAAGTGCCTTGGCTGTAAGGCATATTAAGCAGACCCCAAATGCCAAACAAATTCAAAATACACAGAAAAAGACACCAAAAGGGGAGGAAGAACAACCTGGAATAGAATGTAGGGAAATTAATGAAAAGTGTAAATATATATGTATATAAAGCTTTGCAGCTTTTCTTTCTACTTTAGAACTCATACTCCAAGAGAAGTTAATTGGAAGGTTAAGTAGCTGCATAGACCCAGGTGAGGGCAATGCAATTCATTAACCTACCATTTACAACATCTCCAGCCTGTGTGGTTAAAAGGTACATAAAGATTTGCTTTTTTACAAGATGAAAATATGCTCGTTATTTATTTTCCTTTTACTCAGCTTTCACTCATGGTGAAAAGAGACTTTTTTTTAAATGCAGAGACTATTATAGGTATATTTACATTAATAGCGGTTGTTAGTGTTTTGTTGGTTTATATTTTTATCGGGTTTCAAAGAACTGCAATCTATTTCTAGAACGCAAATAAATTTTTCAGGAGATTCTGTTTACCACAGCTAAAGAAATACATGCTTTCAGTCTCAGACTAAAAGACAACATACAAGAAAATCTGATGACCAAAGAGGCAGAACCAATGAAAAGAAGTGTAGACAAAGATGGCATTTCTTCTGCTAAGCATTTAAGAGCTCTTCTTTGTATTAATTTAGTTTGAACCATTAAAAAGCTGAAATCTCATTACAGAAATCAGAATGACCCAAAATACATAAAAATAACTACCTACTATACCATCTCCAAGCTAACACATTTTTTGAATAAAGGATGAAAACGACACCTAGGAAGTTATTTCCTGCAATGCATTAAATACTGTTGGAAACCAGGGCTCTATGCAGACATCCACAACGTTTTCCAGTTCCCCTTCTTTCTTTCCCTCCTCAGATTTTCACTATTCCAAGTTAGCAAAATTTATCTGGGTTAAAATGATCAAAGTGCCCTGTTTGATAATATACCTTCTTGCTTTATCTTTCCCTTCTCATACTTACATACTGAGATGCTTTCTGATTTGGGGACTCCATTGCTCCTACAGCAGATGAGGCGCCTCTATCACCATTGTTCAAGTTATTCCCATCAGCAGATCTTGCTTCTACCTCACCAGGGAGCTTGACATCTCCTACGCCAAGTGCCTCGTTTTTGTACTTCTTCACAAACTGTTCCATCTGCTTAACTTCATTGGGGGAGAGCTCATGGCATTTTGAAGGATCTTGATCGTGAGCAGGCAGCTGCTTAGCCAACTGCTTCTTCCTGTACTGAGCGCCTTCTGAGCCAGCAACAGGCTGCTTCTCCTTTGGTAGCATCTGCATGTACTGTCTAGCCTGAATTGGGAGGAATTAGATATCAGATGGCACCTCAACTACTGAGCCATTCTCTTAAGCAAACACACAACTAAAATAACCTTTACTGATGTTAGCGACAGTCAGATTTGTCAAAAACAAGGTTCTTTCCATAAACATTAAACTAACAGAGATAAAATACAGCAGATGCATTAATTGGCTTCTTCCCAGAGCAAGGGACAGGCCTCCTTTTAAGTCTTTTAAAACACACAGAAAAGAGTTATTACTTCTCACCGTAATTAACATTTACACAGCACCCTGTCTCTATCTGTTACTACTGATCATCAGTATAGTCTAAGAAAAACAGAATCTGAAATAGTCTGCTTGGGTCATATAACACGCTAAAAAAATAATTTTAGCTAAAATAAAGCTAAAGACTCCCTCCAGTTTCAATAAAGTGATAAGCCTAAAAACCCAAGTAGTAACAGTGTTAACTAACTGTCAATTTAGATGCACAAAGTTTAATTAACTCACTGAAAAGGGATAGGTCAGAGAATGTGATTCTGGCATGGAGCACAGAGTAGAACAAATTAACAAAGTTTGAAAAGTGAAGCAAAATCCTCAGAAGGCTATCGACCATCTCATCTACTTTGGCTGAAAATATACTGGAAGAGAGCTGCTCTTTTAGATGTCAACATTGACCCTGCTCTTACCATATACAGTAAAAGCTATAAGCAAGACTAAGTGTTCCCCTTTAAACAGTGACATAAATTGATGTAGGGTTTTTTTCTTTTTTTCTCCTATAAGCCCATACTCCATGCAAAGTTAACAAGTTTATTAACAAAACTCCTCAGGTTAGAGAAATTGGACTATAGGGACTTTGCAGATAACTATTAACCTATCTATTAAGAGCATCTAATCTCTCCAGTTTTTAAGAACTTCTACTTACAAGCATCCATACAGCAAGATGACAGATACAAGACATTTAACAAGCACCATATTTTCAGTTTTTTAAGAGGAATACAAGAGGCAAAGTTATACTTCCAATTAACTCTATTACTTGATCTCCCATCAACTCCTGCCATGAACATGAAAAAAACAAGTTGGACTTACAAGTGTCTGATTCTGAACAGGAGGAGCCCACTCGTAAGTCACAGTATTGATGGATATGTTCTTCTTGGCTGGCACTGGATTGGTCAGTATCATTACATTACGTTTATACACAGGATTGCCATCATTCTTCAGCTTTGCAATAAGGGTTGTGTATTTTGTATCTTCAAAGAGTTTCCCCACTTTCCGATCTTCCTCATTGCTTGAGAGGATATCATGCTCCTCCTGGCCACATTTGCAGTTGCGGCATATTTTTCTGAAATTCAGGGAAACAGCAACAAAATTACCATCTGAACCAAAAATTAGATCTCACATCAGCTGTGTGTGTAGTACTATCACCCAAACTCTTGTTTTCAGTGCTCTGATTAGGAAATACTGTTTCCTAAAAAAATCAGCAAACTCGTTACAAGGTATTATAGAACATGTCCAACACCTCTTTATTCTCCTGCAGTATTATTCACATTGTTTACAGATATTATCAGATTTATATCAGTCAACTAAACTAATGCAATTTGAATATAATGCTACATCATTTGTTCAGTTATCTCAGTTCTGATCACACACATGCATCTGTTATAATACATCTGTTAGGTGGTCAATAAGTTAGCTTAATGCATCTGCACGATCCCCTCAGCAACTTATTTGGGCTATTAGTTTTTCAGTTGCTCTTTATAAACTCAAAGTTATACACGCTATACTATTTTCTTCATATGTATTTCACTGTATTAATGATATCTGGTTATCATAGTGTTGATTATCATGTGGAAACAAGTATTTCCTAGAAAGGAAAAAAATGCATAGAGCTGTATATACAGTGTAATTGCACCAAGTTCTGTTCAAGCACAGCATTTAAAGAGAAGATGAAAGAACTGAAAGACTTATATGGACAAAGCCTTTCAAGCAGCTCTGAACCAAGTTAGAGGTACTTTGGCACATGCTGTAGGGAGAATTTTCATAGATAACAGCCTTAAAAGGTAGAAGCATATCTACTTACTTAGATATAAATGGTATTCTTTCATATACAACACATTTCAACTGCTTTGGCTAAGGGATATGAGAAAGCAATTTATAACTTTAAGCATAATTAAACAATTCACATATAACAAATAAAACCTTGAACTAGGCAAGCTGGTTTATTATTTATTAATGGCTTCTCCAGAACCTCAGTTCAAAACAGTCAGCCATGGTATACAGAAATTAATGAAGCAGAAAGTCTATAATCAGAATCTTCAGTTAACAAAAAAAACAAATCAACCTTGTGGATCTCTAGAATTTGATGGGGAATGAGCAATACTTTATCCCATTATTTATCGTTTACACAGCAAATAGCATAAACTATTACCTATAAATTGCTTCTCAGACCTGCTTGCCAAAACCCATTGAACTTTAACATTGTAGAAAGCAAGACGCAGAACAGTCTTGAAGGCAAGTTAGGTGCACAAGGTGATGAAAAAGGAAAGAAGGACCTACATTTAACTGGTCATGTGAATTGATTCGCAGCCAGCCCCAAACATATGCCCTCCGTATGTACATCAGATTATGACGTGGGGTATGTTTCAGTGTGTGGTGGATGCTGCCCTGGCCACATGGTTACACAGCAACCATAAGTTACAAAGCCCATTGCAAATGAAAACACCTAACTGCAATAAAAAGGAGCCACTCTAATGTGCAAAATAAGGTTGTTAAGCAGAAAGGACTCCACTTTGCAACACAAATACCTAAAGAGATCAATAACTCAAGTGTAGGCTGTCTAACAGCTTCCAACTTATTTCAAAGATGCAGAGAATTTCAAAGCTGATGCTTACCTGGATAGTTACTAAACACTACGTACTTGGCAATCTCTCAACTTACCAAAACATTCAAGCATAAACTAGCATTGCCCATTAAACCTAAAAGCTGTACTCGATAATTGCTGCTATTCTCTGTCCCACCCTGAAGGTTTAACATGTTTCACTAATTTCAGTATCTGTGAGATTTCTCTCCCCCTTTATAAATAGATAGTTGCAAAGAAGTTTGCAAAGAAGAGAAAGCGTACAATTTGTCCTCAAGTCCTTCCTGGGACCCACTGTGAAAACTAGCATATAACTACTGTGCTTTATACTTGCATTAAAAATAAAGTACTCGCTACTCTTCCCACCCCTGCACCTACTGAAATTAAGAATTTGAGTATGTACATTTTAGCATAATGTCATCTCCTTGCTCTGTAAGTGAATAACACTGCCTACATAGCCTCTTCAAGAAGCTGTCAGAGGGGCAATGCTATAAAACTACAAGTTTAATGGCCTTGGCATTAGAATTTTTGGACAATTAAACATTTAAATGCTGGAGAAAGCAGTTAGAAAGAAATCACAACTGATGTCAGCATATCTCAGAAAGTCAAAGGAAAATCCCCTAGGCTGTTGCCATTTCCAGCGTTTCCCAAGGCTCCCTTGGATCTCAGCCACATGAAGATGTTCACAAAACAGCCAATAAAAGGTCTCATATCCTGATTTACAATCTGACCTCTTGAGTAATTTCCAGTACTTACAGATAAAAGTTGACATTTACACATTCTTCCTGAATAGTATTGTTTTAGGACAATTTAGTCCTATCTTCTTCCACTAAGTGACAATGAGCAGGACGCTGATGTGGCAACTCACTGACCCCTCTGCAGAAGGGATATGGCAAATTACTTCTCTTTAGAACAGACTGGCTGGTCATTTCTTTGGCTATGATATAGTTATCTTATAGAAGCAACCCCATTTCATTACCTCAAACTTACACAAGTCTGCCTGATAACAAGATAAAAATAAAGCATCAGTTAACACACGTAAACACTTCAAATGTGGCAGAAAAAACCCAGTTGCTGTTATGTATATGCCTCTGTGTGTATAAACACATATGTACATACAGACAATTTTATCTCTTTTGACTCTATTAAGACAACAGGCAGCAAGAATTTCTTGATCTCTCAACTCATAGTGTTAAAACCATTTTTCCCTCCACTTCAGGACATTCAGCAAGATCCCTACTGAAGGAGGTGTTAGGGACTCCGGCTTATGTTTTTTTATGTTAGCTCTCTGGGCCCCAAAGCAGAGAAATTTCAGCCATTTGTGAAACTCTTTCCATTCATAACATGGAACATAGGGAGGAAACTTCTCAATCTGTGGAATTAAAAGTTGCACATCACTGCAAAAGACATCTAATAGAGAGTGCGTAGCTTCCAGTCCTTGAGTCAGTAGAAAGAAACAGCAGGAAAGGTATACAGATTCCATCCTCTCTCTCAAGTGGTGAATTTCTGTGTCCTGGATGTCCACTGACAGCACAGATCTAAGACTTCTAGCCCATTCTCCAAAACAAAGTGTCAACCATCTTCCTGCTTTCCTACGTTTTGGTGCATGGAAATAAAGAATAATTCTGATTGTGATCCTTCTTACCCTAGCTCCGAGTAACAGGAGGCAGCAGATGCAAGCACAGAAACTCTGGCAAGTCCTTGAGGATTGTGCCCTTCACACAGAAAGACTAATCTCTTCCTATCACAGAATGGGTAAGGTTGGAAGGGACCACATGGAGTCAACCTCCCTGCTCAAGCAGGGCCATCCCAGAACACAAGGTGCAGAATTGCATCTAGACGGTTTGTGTGTATCTCCAGTGAGGGAAACTCCACAACCTTCCGGCCAACCTGTTTCGGTGCAGTCACCCACACAGTAAAGAAATTCTTCCTCATATTCTGCTGGAACTTCTTGGGCATCAGTTTCTCCTCGGCAATAGGGTAAGAGGTAAAGGGCAGAGCTCCACCCTCTTGCCACTTTCCCTTCAGATATTTATAAACATGGACAAAGTCTTCTCTCAGTTGTCTCTTCTGCAGGCTGAACAGTCCCAGCTCTCTCAGCCTTTCCTCGTAAGAGACGCTGCAGTCCCTTAATCATCTTTGCTGTCCACTGCCGGACCCACTCCAAGAGCTCTTGTAGCTGTGTCCAGAACTGGACACAGCACTCCTGATGTGGCCTCATCAGGGCTGAGCAGACAGACAAGATCACCTTCCTTGACCTGCTGGAAATGCTCTATTTAATGCACCCCAGGATATTGGCACTCTTGGCCACCAGGACACACTGCTGTCTCACAGACAGCTTGCTGGCCACCAGGACCCCCCAGGTCCTTCTCCACAGGGCTGCTTCCAGTGGATCAGCCCTCAGCCTGTACTGGTGTATGGGGTTATTCTTCCCCAGGTGCAGGACCCTGGATTTGCCTTTGTTGAATTTCAGACAGTTCTCCCCTGCCCATCTTTCCAACCTGTCAAGGCCCCTTTAAGGGCTGCATGGCACTCACAGGTATTGGCTGCTCCTCCCAGCTTTGTATCATCAGTGAACTTGCTGAAGAGGCATCTGCCACTTCATTCAGGTCTATGATTCCTTATATTACATTTTCTTGCTATTAATGCAGCTACAGAAATGCTTTGAACTGCATATCAGTACTTGCCAGTCAGTGGTAGTATCAGAGAATCTTAAAGCTCTCCCTGCCTTCCAGGGATTTTATCTGTGAAGAGGAGCCAGATGCTGAAAAAAGGTCATTCCCAAGCTTAAGACTCTTGTCCTAGAAGATTTTTAGTATTGTTAGTATCTTGAAGATCCTTAGTATCTTAGCAAGCCACAGCAGAGACTATTATCACTTTCTGGTATATATGTGACCAAGACAAATCAGAATCTTCCCTCCCACTTTTAACAAGTTCTGACACGTGTTTCATAGTGGGAAATACATTCCCAGAGAGCAAAATATCACAAAGTAGCAGACTCTTGCATCCAGTCTGTCCTGCTGCATGTGTGCAGAGGCTCTTTTAGAGTATGAACTAAGTCTAACACCTGAATTAAGGAGTCCCTTCTCACTGCTGTTTCTACACTTGGATAGAAGCATGATTCTGAGGACAATTTTAAAAGAAAAAGCTATTAACTCACCAAGATAAAGCAGATCATTGTTAACCACTCAGCTACTGCTGCAGACCCTCATTATATTCATTATATTAATTTGGTGTTCAGCTCAAAACACTGAGGTTCTCAGAACTTAAAGCCTTTAGTAAAATCTTTTCCTAAATTTTGGTTTACCACCATTTTTACACTAGCCTCAATTTACAGTTTGGCACCTATAGGTACAGAAGGTCTTATAAACCTGCCCATGTGTGTCGATTTACAGCACAAATGTTGAGGATGACAGTAGGCTTGTCAGCATCTTAGCATTAATTGATGAAATTAATATTGATAATATTCAGATATACTTTTGAATACTATGAATCTCAGCACATCTTTAAACAAGCAAAAGCCAAGAGCTATTGGTACTTGGCTGTAATTGTCAGTTGCTGATAATGTATAAGATATGATGTTCTTGCTACAAAGTTTAACTAGTGATAAGTGAACCTTCGAATTACTTTTTATAGTTCTCCAATTATAATAGGAGAAAACAACTTTCTGTCCTATGAGAAGAAAGCACATTGTCTTCTGGAAAGAGAATACTAAATGTGCAAGAAAATAAAGTAGCCATTTTAGGCCACCTTGTCTAACAACACAGTGTGTCATTCTTACCCCTACTGCAACACACAAACTGTTTAAATAGCACTTGCTACCCCAGAAGAGGTATTTCCCAAACACTCCCAGTACAGAGAAGAAGAGTGTAACAACTCTGTGTAAACTCTGTGTCACAGATAGGTACACATGGATTTTTTGGGACTCTTTCCAATCTGACTTCCCAGAGAAAGAGTTGAGGCCCTTTTGTACGGAAATACAGAAAGAAATTACATGTTAGCTCTTTGAGGAGCATTGTTTTCATGCATCAGACCAAGAGCTGCACGAGATGCAGAAGCTCCTTGGTTCTGCCCAGGAGAGGGCAGTATCACCTTACACTTCCCGCAGCAGCACCGTGCGCTGCCGTCTCACTTACCATGCTGGATCAGATTCGTGTGGAGGTCACTGTCCTGTGCTTTGGTCTTGTAGCTAAAACCACCTTGATAGCACTTGCTATTGCTCAGCTCAAGACTTCCTCATTTTTGGATTCTGCTCCTACCTCAGCAAGCGAAGAAGCTGGGAAGGGGGAACAGCTGACTCAAATTGGCCAGAGGAATACTGAGTACTCTATGTCACAATTAGCAGTAAGACAGAGGTAAAGCATCAGAAGGCAGTTTCTGATTTCTCAAGTAGACAGTGCTTGGAGACTGGCTGGGCATCAGTCTGTTGAGAGACAGCCAGTGATTGTCTTTTCATCACTTGCTTACCCCCCACTTCATCTATTAAACTGACCTTATTTCAACCCATGAGTTCTCACTTTTTTAATTCTTTTGTGGTCCCCCACTGTGATGTGCAGGATAGGGAGTGAGCAGCTGTGTGGGTGTTTGGCTGATGGCTGGGGTCAATTTCCACCGTAGTTATTCCCCCAACGAGTAACTGTTTCTCCCACTGCAATTCTTGATAACACTTGTCTTTTATAGATGAGTAACAGTAAAATAAGTGATTAAACAAACTGATTTTGATTAGTCATGCTATAAAGACAAAATCCTGTCCACCTGTGCTACAGTCTGCTTCTACTTAAAAGAGTTTCAAATTTTAAGGCTAATGACTAAGTGAAAAGGTATTTGGCCTATTTTCTAACCCATTCTTGAATTGTCTTAATGGGTAACTTTTCTACTCTTTCAGAGCACAAGCCCTGTGAGGAGCAGCTGAGGGAGCTGGGGTTGTTCAGCCTGGAGAAGAGGAGGCTCAGGGGTGACCTTATTGCTGTCTATAACTTCCTGAAAGGAGGCTGTAATCAGGCGAGGGTCAGTCTCTTCTCTCAGGCTCCCAGTGACAGGATGAGAGGACACAGTCTTAGGCTGCATCAGGGGAGGTTTAGGTTGGATATCAGGAGGAACTTTCTCACAGAGAGAGTGATTTCCCATTGGAATGGGCTTCCCAGGGAGATGGTGGAGTCACCATCCCTGGATGTGTTTAAGGATAGGTTGGATGATGAACTTAGTGGCATGGTTTAGATGATGAGTTGGTGTTGCTTAGGTTGTTAAGTCAGGTAAAAGGTTGGACTTGATGATCTCTATGGTCTTTTCCAACCTTGTTAATTGTGTGTGTGTGTATATGCCCCATTTGCCTGACACTTAGATAAAGCTTCTCAGACTGCTTCCAGCCACCTTATTTATCTGGTCGATCCTATATAGATTTAACTTCCAAATTAAATCTTACCTAAAATGGTGACAGTTTTTACATCCTTTTCTTTACTTGCTCTTTAGTCCACTGCTGTCTACAAGCTCTTGCCTTCTAAGAGACAGTGTTCTGATGAGCTATGAATTCAGGACCTAGCACAATAAGCCCTAACCACAGGAGGATAGTGAAATATAGAATGTGTTAGCTTTTCTTTATCTATCTTGGCAACCATGCCATTATGTGACTAAATCACTTAAGCCATTTCTTTTTATCTCACATTCTTCCCTGTTAAAGAATAAGCTAGCAATTACTAAGTCTAATACTGGTAACTAAGCAAAACAAAAAAAAGACAAAAGTCAACTAAACTAACCTTTTTTTCCTCCTCCACTCGTGATTTCCCCATCTACCATGGTGACTATGAATGAAAGCTTTCAAGTAGAAACCAATAAAATTTCTTGCCTACACATGGATAAAAACCACTATTTACTCCTACATTTTTTACTTCTCTTTTATTGCATTACCTATACACATGAACTGGTTCTATTTTATTTTACTAGTACTTCTATACAAATTCCTTAAGTGACTCAGTGATCATTGAAAAAGTCATTCAACAAATTAAACATTTATCTTTGGATGATCACACTTACTAGTGCATTACTACTTCTTGCTCCATATCATTATTTGTAAGTTATTTTACAGCTATATATTTACAGATACATAATCAACAAGCTATATTTTTATCAAATTATAGCAAGCTTTTCCTGTGTTGTGTTTTTGTTTGCCTATTTTCTAAATGGAGTCTCATTTGCAGTCAAACATTTGGGCCAAGATATAAAATCTCCTAGACCTTATGAGCACCTGCTGCCACTGTGGCTGGAATACAAAGCCTACCTTAAAAAAAATCTACTCTACAGCAGATACAGTTATGACTGTAGCTAAACAGCATTGATGAAATGTAATAATTTTCATTGATAGCATGTGCTAATGCTACTAACAATTAAGTGGCTTTACGCCTTTTTCAGGAGTTTCCCTTTCAGAGAAATTTTTTTTTTTTAAATCAGAATCACTAAGCTACATCTTAAAGCACACCCAGTATAATGAGTGAACTGGGCCAGCTACATATATATGCATTAATATTCATACATACATTTTGTTTCAATAAAACATGAAGTATCCTAATGGAATACAAAGTTTCTGCCTGAGTAATGGCACAGACTATTTACTGCTATCACCAACTCATTGGCTTAGTAACAGTGCATCTTCCAAGGCTGAGGACTACATAACTTACCTGACTTCTGGCACTTCTTCCCCCTCTAAGTCATTTCTGGCTTTGTAAAAGGTTTCAAAACATTTTCAAAGTGACTTTACCGAGAATCTCAGATCAAAGCTTATCTATGAGGTCAGGAATTAAGAACGCATTTCATTGCTGAGATAAAACATTCGTTCCCTGTAGTTTCTCTTACAGTAAGGATAGCCATGTTTTTACAAACCTACTTCAACCGTTTAGTCAGCTAAAGCAAATGCTTCAGTAGAAATGGCACTATTTTTTTCAGTGCAGTTGAAATGCACATTCATAAGTGATTAGATACTTAAACGTTCTGTTTTAATGCAGCTGAAAAGCTTTGGCCCTGAACCTTGTCAGCTTTTGATTAAACTATTTAAAAGCTTGAAAAAAGAGAGAACAAAAGCAGTTACCTTAGACATTTGCATGTATGTCCCAAGATCTGCAGTGCTGAGTCACATCTGGTCTCACTTACCTCCAGAAATGGAGCTCAAATCCTTCACACTTATCCTTGCATTTTAAGCAGGGGGCACCAAATCCTTCCTCGTGGCCCAAGCCCATCTGTGTACAGAGCAAGACAACTACAGTCAGCTTCAAGAATTATGCTGCATGAATGGTCTCACTGCTGCCTTTATAATCTGCAATCCAGAGCTAAAGCAAAAGATTAAGCATTTGACACTCACCTTCCAACTGTATGTACATAAGTAACAGAGTTCACACAAGCCTGCCCAGCCTTGATCTAGCAGGCAGTTAGCCTCAGCCAAAACCAAGGACTTTTCCAGTGACCTGTCTCCCTAGTCCAGCCAGCTTGCTCTACAAGCTTCACACAAGGGAAGAAGTAGATTCTTTTCACAGCTTCAAACATAAGGAAGGGCTGCAACCACAGTGAGTGAGGCCAGAAGACCTCAAGTCAAAGGACAAAGTGATTTACAGCATATGACTTAGCAAAAATACAGGGGATCAAGCAAACAGACCTCATATTCACATTCATTTAGGAATAAAGAAAACAATTAAGCAATTTCTCTAATATTTCTGAATACATTTGAGACTACACTCTGATAGTGACTGAGAGCAGCACATACCCTTTACAGTTACATTTCAGCTGGACTCATACCAGTCTATCTTTTAAGGGGTAACAGAAATGGCACAGTTAGCAAATGCAATGCCTGTAAGTGACAGGTAAAGGGTTTCACTGTGAAAAAGGAAAAGGACAGGTGACCAACTCATAAAGCAGAAGAAATATGAGAGAATATAAGAAACAGTGCAGAGTAAAGGACAGGTATTCATCCAGTATATCAACACATGAGCAAATTCAGCTGAGTAACAGCTACTTAAAGTAGGTGAAAAACAGACATGAAACGCCTTAACTTGTGCAATCACATTGATGCAGTAAATTTAAAGTGTCTCACTCCAGCTCTTTAAACCTTTGGGAAACATTGCTCTTACATCAGACAGATGAAGGAACTGTGCCTACAGTTGGATATGTTCAATATGCAGAGACGAACCCACTCCCACCCACTGCTCCAGCAGTGCCAGGAGTGCTCCCAACCAGCTGTGGGAGGGATAGTCACTGCAAAAGAGTCAGCTCACCTGCAGTTCAGCTTTTACCATGAATGGGAACTGAGCTAAAGCTGACAAGTTCCAGTACTAATCTTAGTTCTGGCAACAAAAATGCAATGCCAAGGTTAATTAGATGTCGTAACATAGTTTTATTACTAAGTTTACCATTTACTCTTAGAAATTGTACTATTACTGTTGTACAGACGTAAACAGCTTAACTTTCAACTTGTTTCTGTCCAAAATGAAGGAAAAGATTATTCACAAACCATTTGCTTAATACAGAACACATGGTAAGATACAGGAGTATCACATTTTCAGTTATTTTATAGTTTAAACAACCACTGCCTGTACAGGCATCAGACAGCCCTCAGGAAATTGTAAAACTTCCCTGCAGATCGTGGTCCGTTTAAAGAAAAGTGATACTTTGGCAACTATTAAGCTACTGCAGGGATGGACAGAAGGACAAAATGATTTCTTCCATATCTGCAAGACAAAATACAAGCCTGCTGTGATCATGGTGACATCTTCATCAACCTAAGGGCTCAAGAAGTTCTCATGCTATAGGTGCTACCTTGAAGCCAACCAGTAGACACATAAAATAAGCATAACTTTATCTTTGCATTTCTCCATCAGCTACACTCCTGTCTAAGCTAACACAATGATAAAAGTTCACCACTGAGGATGGGATACAGGGATCTTCTCATCTGGAATCCAGAGCCTTCCTTCATGCACACACCCCCCCGACACCCCCCACCCCATACATCACAAAACAACCAAGCACTCTTGTCAAGTCACACTCAATGAGAACACAATGTTGGCCAGGATGTTCTCTGAAGAGAAAAGAGGAAGGCAAAGCAGCATAAAACAACAGCCTTTCAAGGGGAGGCAGGGCAGGGGGAGAAGACAGGTTGTTCTCTGGGGTTGTCCTGTAACAGGACATTCTTCAGCTGTAAGGAAGCATCGACCTCTGAAGGAACTGTTTCTTCTTTAGCAGCCAATTCTGCTGCAGTTTGGGAAAATCAGAAAGCCCAAAGTTGCAGCGTGCTACTTCTTTGCTGCTGCCTGCATCTATGCCCATGTCTTCTGTAGGACATGGTCAGTTCCATGCTGGAGCACCAAGAGGGACAGAGCTGGCTGAACACTCACTGGAGCAGGAATGCATGCCTGAAAACAGGAGGGAATCCATATTTCCCATAAGAGGAGTTACAGGAGAAATGGCAGATAGGTCAGCTGAAATACTGCCAGAAGAAGGTTCCTGTCTGTCTACCACCATTAATTTTCATTTAACTGCAAAAGCTACCCCAAGCCATCTGGTATTACTAAAATACTCAATACAGATTTAAATAGTCTGAGTACAGAAGACGATATAATTATGACTGAGATCATCCATTGCATGATTCTTTCAAGATTAAGCTGTACTCAAGGCAAAAGAATTTTAAAAGGTTACAGCTAAGAGAGAATTAGTGAGAGACTGCGCTGTTTCAGTTCAGACTGGAATCCAGTGACAGAAGTTGGCTGCCTTTACAGTAAGGGGTCATGTGGAGAAGCTTACTGTCATTTTAAAAACCTAAATGATCATATCTAAGTGTCTAATAGTTTGTTCAGCTGTGAGAGAAACAGCATTTGCTGTAAAATAACAATAAACCCTTCTGATAAGCCAGGTTTAAGCCAAGTTTACTGAACATGATCAAGAATGAGAGTCCAACTTTACCCCTCCTATTAAGTGAAACCCTTCAGCAAATCTTGCATTGAAATCTTGAAATCTTGCATTGTTTTAGAATACCAATTTCGGAATTTTTATTCTTCTCTTCAGAGACCATCAGACAAACACCTCCTCACACTGGAGTCTATGAAAAAAATAAAACAAGGATGCAAATGCATTATGCATATGGAGGTAGACAGCCAGTTTAGTCTGCAGGCTGAAACAGATGCAGTGACATTTTGTCAGCTCCAGTTTCTCTTATGTGGTAAAATATGGACAAGTTTGTTAACAAGTTTGTTCCACATTGAATAAACTGTGCCACAGTTCCCACTGCCAGTAAGAACATAATGTTGTAATGAACAAAGGATTAACTTTTTAATAGTTAAGAAGCTATAATGACACAGAACAAGATTATTGTTGACAGTTACAGGAGAAACAGATAAGCCTAAAAAAAATCTTCAATTAATTAAAACATAAGGCATAGCAGTAGTTTTTGAAGCTTGACCATACTTCTAATAAGTATAGATTCTGTTAAGGGCTGTCTGAAGGTCATGCAGTTGCTCATAAAGAACTGGTGGAACAAAGCCATATCTGCTCATGGTCTTGTCCAGATGCAGGTTCAACAGTCTGCTACAATATTGGACTACACGGAGGAAATAAACTACGTTTAAAGTATTTCTCACATTGCAGTTTCTGTCCACTGTCTCTCAATATTATCACTGCACAGTAACTGGAGTCTGGTTCTGTCTTCTGCTCATATCTGGACAATGCTCTTAGGCAACTTGGACAAATGCTGTATGACAAGAAAAAAGTTTCATATCTGTAGCAAAGAGCAGTATCCCACGAACCACTCTATATTTGTTATCATTTAACATGTCTATTAAAATTACTGGCAAGTCTGACCCTGGTTTTTTTAAATATATATTTTGAATTAGGGGAAAGTTGACTGGCAATCAGAAGCTTGGGTAAGGAAGTCCATTTTGCACAGAAAGAAGGATGCCAAAAAGTGGTTGCATCCAAGAAAAATGTTTGAAAGATCTGGACAGGACAGGCAGAAGAACAAATCAAGGAGGTACAGTAGCCTATGATAGTGCACAAG
Organism: Serilophus lunatus; assembly: GCA_013399895.1. Taxonomy (NCBI): domain Eukaryota; kingdom Metazoa; phylum Chordata; class Aves; order Passeriformes; family Eurylaimidae; genus Serilophus; species Serilophus lunatus. The sequence goes on along the minus strand of VXBA01002324.1, from coordinate 334,690 downwards.
TACTAAGAATTTATTTTATTATGGTGTCTTGAACTAAATATCAAACAGCTCAGAATCTAAATATTTAAGACACTGCTATACAGTGTATCACCAAAAGACTAACAGTTATTAAAGATATCTCAGTTGGATAGAAAACAAGTGCTGTTTATTCACTGAGTCCAGCATTACACTAGCCAAGTCTGAATGCAGCCAACGCACTCTGTAGCACGATTTACAAACCTCCAGTACAGCACTATCCATCACCTAAGTCTGCTGCAGAGATATTTTCACAATATTCTGTGTTTGTTTTGACATCAGCACTCTTATCCAGTTGCATCTTATAACATTAGGTTTTCAGAAGTGGACCTGGAAATCTACATACTCACTTTTTAGGATCTTTAGTCATGCAGGAAAGTGCACGCTTTTTTTTCTGCTTTTAAAAACTGTAGCTAGACAACCTCAGACTACAAACAAGGCATAAAGAGTTAGACAGACTTGAAAAATAATATAAAAAGCCCAACAAAAACACACATACAAAGCAGTACAGGCATAGTTAGATCTGGTATAATCTAGAAATGTTAAGACAGAAGCCTCCTCATGCTCTTGACACTTCACCTGTAAGACTCCAGAAACCAGGAGTGACAAGCTTCCATCTTCACAGCCCTACTCCTACAGCAGGACTCCAGCACCTAAAAGAGCCTCACCAACTCTGCACATTAGCAAAAGCAATTTATTAAGGGGTTTTGTACAAATATCCCTATATAAAACAAATAAATATATACATACCACATATATATATTAGCTATATATAAATGAAAATTCATATCTATTTAGACTAACAATTTTAAAATATACATTTGCAGATACTTACATCCATGCATTTATATCAGTAAACTTCATGTCTGCTAGGAAGAAACTATTAATTTGCATGACATGTTCAGTATAATTCTTGAGGTTAAAAATAAAGTGGCTTAAAGCAACTTTTACCAATAAAATTTCATTGACAACCACTACTTGCTATTACCTAGATTAAAATAAAACCTTTTTTTTTCCAGAAACAATTGCAAAAGCTGATCTTTGTTACTTTAATGTCAGAGTACTATAACTCAAAGCAGTTAACTTATCAGCTCACTGTTAAATACTTGGCTTACAATTATATCACATCAAAGAAAGTTTTACCTCATTTTAGAAGCCATTCAGTCCTACATTTAAAGAGTTTTTTGACTTGCTAGTCAGGCATTTTATGATATTTTATGGTCAGGCACCTGGGGAGTACTTCTGGAAGTAGTACTTTCTTCAGTAAGAGAAACTCAAACTTTAATTTGGCCTTGCTGTATGTACTAAGCTGAAATGCAGAGATGCTAATAAAAAAACCAAAACAACCCTAGGGCTGTGGATTCAGATAGGTGTTCCAGAAAACTATTCATGCGATGTACTTTTTCCTAACTTTGATGGTGGGAGGGAAAAACCAAACCCACAGCAAAGGCAGGAAGCAGTTACTCAGTTTCCTTGTTAACAAAGCTGAAGTAGTTCCTCTCACATTTCTACAACTGTTTTCATACTTCTATTTGCAGGCAAAAATCACCCATGGATAAAATGACATTTCCTTAATCTTACTATACATAAGAAACAGTAAAAAAGCTCTACTAAGGAGTTTCCATGGCAGTAACACCAAAATAAACAGTGACCTCAACAGGAAGTGCAGTCCAGCAAATATTACTAAATCATGCTTTGCAACACAAGAAAAAGTTGACTTTGCTCCTATACGTACTTTACTCACCATTCATTTATCAAAGACCATTAAGCTGTTGACTTAATGACTAAAGCATTCTATGTTTTCTTTTCCAAGTCTAACAGAAGAAACTCTCACACCACAGAAAAAGAACCACACAGAAATTTCACATTAGAGAAGTTGCACCTCTTTCCTCCAGAGTCCTTTGCTTCTTTTCCATTGCAGTCCAAGTTCTTTTCATGAAGTAAGTATTACACTGTGAAAGCTTATACGGAACAGACTCACTGCCAATTCTTATTTTCTCTAATGAAGCATGAGACCATGCTGCCAGCAGGACTGTGACCCGCTGATTCATTTTACCAAGTTCAGAGGTGACAGACAGGGCAGGAATCCAGACTGTTGGAACAAAGTTCTGCTAGAGTCTTCAACACAAAGCATTAAATCTTCATTTTCCCTATACCCTCAAAGCCAGGTTTGAGAACACAGCATATATTGTATCTGGGAAAAACAGTGGTCTGGTTGTTGCACAAGTACTTCTCAAGCTGGAGCTACTGTTTTCACCCTTCAGCTCTGCTTGCAATCTCTTTCTAGACACAAGGCTATCTTCATGATCCTCAAATGTGAGAGCGAATCCAATGCCTTTTAAGAAAGGGAAAGCTGTACAGTCATCCTGAAATTCCCCCTTTAAACAGAAATTATAACAGACAGTAAGGTATCAGACCCACTATTCACAATGCACTATTCACTGCCTACATGTTCACTAGTCATTTCATGTCTCTAAGAAGCATGGTAAACTGACTACAAGAAGTTACACATTATTCCCTAGATTTGCATATTTTCTGCATATAAATTCCCCAGTACAGAAAGTTCATGCTGAAATTCCTGTTTTGAGCAGACTGCGGTTGTCCAGAACTCAGGATTCAGACCAAGGCAGACATCTGGCTACATGGTAGTATTGAGTCCTCTAGCCACTTGTTAAGACAGCAAGATGAGTTTTACAGCACAGAAAACCCAAAAAGAAGTTATAGTCTGAGCTCAAGTAATTGTGTCCTCAGATTCCTCACCTCAAATACTTAAAAAGGGTATGTAACCCAGGATTGCTGCTCTTCTGTCACAAGGGAGCAAATACATAAGGTATCCACAGCTAAAGGACGAGTTAGAAATTGTTATCAGGTGGGGTAGTAGTTCTTTCTGCTGAAACAAGAACCCTTGTCTGAGCCCTGGCAGTCTTGTACCAGAAGGCAGCAATTCCAGTCAGATAAACTGTGCTAGAACTGTCAAATTTGGGGAAAAAATAACCCAAATATGACAGTGAAAACAGACTCTCTCTAAATGCTTTTCTTTGTACAAGCCTAGACATGTAGATATAAATGTATGCAGCATTTTTCTAAAGAGACAATGAAGAAGCTCACAATGGATCAATGGATTTCTGACACTTAGAGAGACCTTAGAAACATCACCTTGGAAACTTTACCTATTGAGTTTCTTCCAGAAGCAGATAAACATCCCAATACGTTACCCTGCGCAGTTACAGGCAAGGGAAGAAATTTTTCTACAGCATCAGCCAAGTGTCTGAGACCCCCCCAACACGTGCTGCTCCACCAGGCATTCTTTTCCCTCTGCTCTGCTGAACACTGGGGCTACAAACAGCCAACTTCTGAGTTCTGACTTGGAGTTCAGAAAAAGAATGACAGCTTGTCTGGGGACATTTGTTGCAATTCCTGCTTTCTTCTGCCCAGTGTTCTGGGAACTTCCTACTCAACAGGCAAGTTAGCCACACTCCAGTCTCTAACATCTGCCCCTATTTGCCAGGCAGTAAATAGGTACAAGTCACTACAAAACAAAAAGTTACAAGAGGTAGCAAATACATTTCATAAAAGGACTCAAGTTATCTTTTGCATCCTGGAGCAAAACATGTGAGAACAACATGTGGCAAAGCAAACCATTACTGTGGATGGACTAAAAGTCTGACACAGCCTAATATTACCACCTCAGGACAAGTTTCTCTTAAAGGCCAAGGAGTTTACTGCTTTAAATAAACTGTACTGGAAACTTCTCAGAATGTTCTTCCACCTTTCAAGAAAGAGGGAAGTTGGCAAAAAAAGAGAGAAGCAAAAAAGATAATAAACAGGTTGAGAATCAGAATTAAAGGATGGAAATTGAAGACAGTTATTCCAGAGTTGACATGAACTGTTATTCTTTTCAGTGCACAAAATCTAAGAAGTTGTGATTAAGTAAATACTGGTAGACAAAAAAAGAAGGAAAAGATTTGATACCAAACACACTGGTACATAGCAAAGCTTCCCAGTGACTTGTCACAGGTCCCTGTCTGTTCTCTGCAAAATCAGCTTCACCCAAGTTACAAAGAGAAAGAAAATGAAGAGGAGGTGTGAACAAGGCAAGATCAGAAGTAGTCTTCTGAACATACATATAGTAGAAACAGAGAAAGTGTAAAGTTTTTCCCATCACAGACATGTCTGAGTATTAATACTGAAGCTGAACAGAAATACAAGTTACTTCCTTTGAACAGAAGTAATTTGCTGTTTTCTTTTGTGGCACTAGTTTCTGTCTGTCTGAGCAGGTTCAGAAAAGTCTTCAGGAATCTTTGAAGACGATGAAAGAGAAGAGCAAAAAATGACTACAGAAAATTATGACAAAAATAGTCAAAAACTGAGACACACATAACCACCCAATAATTACAGAGCAAAGTAAAGCAGATTGTTTGAGTGAACTTGCAGTTGCAGAACAAGGCTTTGTAATCAGCAGAATTTTATCAGTCATTTCATAGCACATATTTACTCTCTCTTTAGATAGAGAAATTCTGAATAGAAATGCTCCATCTTCCACAAATATGCATCTCTCACCTCCTGGCGTTGAAAAAAACTTTCAGTGAATGAGCTTGGTGATGCCATCAAGTTTAGGTTTTAAATTGTGCTTAGCTAATACAAGCAATTCTACCCAGAAATTTGTTTTCATTACACAGAAGGAGCCACACAGGAGGAACAACCTTGTGTACACACCGAGGCAGCAACAGTACTTAGCTACACCCATCCATAAACTGATGGCCTAGCGTTGAGATATAGCTAGTTTCTCCAAAACAGGATTCTCATCCAGGTTACATTATCACTTGAACAAAGCTGTACCTCCAGGCTAACCTGCTTCATCAGGATTCAGCCTTGACTAGGGGCCTTCCACACACACAACTACTCCCATAGCCAAGGCAGTTTCCAGTCTGCAAGATGGACAAGCACACAGCTATGCAAAAGCGCACGTGTGCATTTTAAAACAAGTTGCTGCCTTTAAATATAGCAATCCAGGAATAAACCCCACATATCTGCATATTCTTGTAATTCAAAAAGACTAGTTTTCATATCATTGAGGGTTACGTACAGATATAACCCACGTTCACTTATAAAGCCGCTTTTGCTATTGTCAAATACTGTCAAAACAGATAAAAGTCAGTGATTTAGCACTGCATTTAACTTGCAAAAGCACTAGAAGCAAAGATTAGATGTGCATCCCACATGAAGTCAGTTTTACATATGAAGTTTTAAATAGCGAATTAGAGAGGTTCAGCACAACTGGATAACCTCTTGCTTTCTGTTACTTACCTTATGCCTCTTGCCAGCTTGTTTCCAAACTAACTGGTCAATACGCCTTCAGAAAGAAAGAGAAGCCAATCCCAGGTTTCCGTCTCAGGTGGGTAACCCACAGGAATTGTGACAACACTTTGTAAGGAGCCAGTCACAGCCTTGGTCAGAAACTAATCTCCAGCCCATCCACAAACAGCGTTTTGACTGCTTGTAATCTAAGTTTCACACCCGCACACACAGAGCACGTACATGCCCCTCCATCACACCCGGGGGGTCCTGGGCCGGGGCGGGGAGGGGAATACGGGTCGGTACTCGCACGGCAGGACAGCGGCGGGTCCCCACCCGGACACCTGGACAGGAACCGCGGGCTGATCGCCCCGGGACTCACCCGGCGGCAGCTCCCCGTCCCCGCCTCGGATAGGGGCTGGTCCCAGCGCCGGGGCAGGGGGATCCCAGCGGCGTCCCCGCGGGGGGCGGCAGCGACGAGGCGAGTCCCCCGCTCCCCTTAGGAGCGGCCGGCGTAGCAGGTAACCCGGCGAGCAGCCCCCCTTACCTTCTTCACTCTGCTCTCCAGGTCCATGGCGCGGCCGCTCCGCTCCCGCCGTCGGGCGGCTCCCGCTGAGGCGAAGAGTCGCCCCCGCTAGCGCGCCCGCNCGGCGGCGGCGGCCGTTCCGCCTTCGGGTGCGGAGGGCTGGGAACCGGAGAGTCCCGAGAGGTGAGGAAAGGTGAAAGCTCGGGCTGCGACGAGGGTATGGCCTTGCGGCCAGGAGGGCCAGTGGTATCTTCCATCGGGAAGAGTGTGACCAGCAGGTCAAGGAAGGTGATCCTGCCGCTCTCAGCCCTAGTGAGGCCGTGTCTGGAGTGCGGTGTGCTGTTCCAGGCTCCTCAGTACAAGAAAGACAAGTAGCTACTGGAGCGGGTCTAACAGAGGACACAAAGATTATTAAGGGTCTGGAGCATCTCTTCTGTGAGAACAGACTGGGAACTGGGCTTGTTTAGTCTAGAGAAGAGAAGACAGAGGGGATCTCATTAACACTGATAAATATCTCAAAGGTGTCAAGAGGATAGTGCCAGACTCTTGGTGCTGGTCAGTGACAGAATGATTAGCAACGGCCACAAACTAAAACACAAGAAGTTTCACCTCAACATGAGAAAGAACTTTACATTGAGGGTAGCAGAGCACTGGAACCAGACTGCCTATGGAGGTCATGGAATCTCACTCTGGAGATATTCAGAAGCCACCTGGATGCACTCCTGTGTAACCAGCCTTGACAGGAGGGTTGGGCTGGGTGATCTCCAGAGGTCCCTTCCAACCCTCGGAATTCTGTCATTTATTGACAGGAGGAGGAGTGGGAGGTGGCGGCAGGTGAGGCCTCCCTCCTCTGGCTGGGGCTGTCCCAGCGGCTTCCTGGGCAGTGGTTGTGCCTGCAAGGGCGGGTCCAGGCCTGCACCTGCCTGCCGGCAGCCCGGGAGGTTGCCAGGTGCTCGGATCATCCTGGGAACAGGCTGTGCACATCTCTGGAATCAGTTAAAATTTCACCCTGCCAGGGCTGAGGTTTCATTTAGGCTGAAGAGGAGTGTTGTCTGCTCTCCGGGTGGTGGCCCTGGGAGAGGTACAGCAGCCTGGGCGGGTGGTGTGGTAGCCAGGGCAGGACCAACCTGCCAACCTTCTGCCCATCCTAAACCCTCTTTCTGACTTTCTGACCAGCCCAGTCAGCTGAGATTTCATAGAACAGCTCTTCTGAGGCAGGTCCTGTGGCCTAATTCTGCTCCCTCTCACCCCCACTACATCCACAGAACCTGTTTTTGCCCAAGGGGATTTGCTTCTGCCTGAATCCACTCAAGAGGTTTTGATACACCTGATCTCATCATGTGTTACCACATGTCTTACAGCTGAAAATTTTTTCTTTTCATTGAACTGAACAGCAGGTTTTTTTATCCTGTTGGCACTGGGTGAATATTATAAAAAAAAAGTAAGCTCAAATCCCACTCTTCAAAGTCATACACATGTGTTCAGTCCTGGGATGTTGCTGATAATCTAAAATATATTTTATCTATAATGTATATGTGATAGAACATATACATATGTTCTATGACAGAATGGCAGAATGACAAAATGACACAAAAATGAAGCATTTGCAAGACTGAATACTTCCATAAATATTTTAATGCTTCATATTTCTTTTGATTGTTGGGAAAAGTAACAAACATTCATACAGACTTTAGAGCTACCCTAGGCAGTGGTAGTGAATAATTTGGTAGATTATTCTGTCATTCATCTACAGAATCTAATCTTTTCTCTCCACACATACCAACTTTTCTCAAGTAGGTCTAAGGTAATTTTGTTTCTTCCCCAGAAGTCAAATATACTTATCTTTCAGTGTTTAATTATTTTTTTGTCTGCCACCACTTGTGGAAAGAAGTTAGCAACAAAGCAAAAATGAGATTAGGTCTGTCATCTGTTAACTGATAAAAGCAAAACTCTGACTTTTCTTCTAGAACAGGAATATGTTGTGGGCCAACCACTCCTACAGATGAATCTGCGTAACTGACCTTGGCCAAGAAGTTCAGTACAAAACTAAGAGAAGGTGGGCTCAAGCTGTGACGTTACTAAAAATGAGAGAACATAAACCATCAAGTAATGCTGCTGTGCTCAGTGTGTGTGTGTCTTTTCTGGACAGAGGTGAATAATAAGAAGTGTAGCATGTATTTGTTTGCTTGGTTTTGAAATTTTGTTTTTAATTTCTTGTTCTCTTTCTGTTTGGTTTAGTGGTTGCTTCCTGCTGGTTTTGAAGGCAAGAGACAAGGGGAAGTTAGAGTGCCTAAAATGTTGATGTACTTGGGACCATATAGTTTGAATATCATCAGAGCTCATAACTTCTTAAGACTAAAATCAAAGGACTAAGCAGGAGATTGTTCCTGTTCAGTGAATGTGCTGTCAAATGACACAATAGTGAAAAATGCCAGCAATTACAAGACTGGCTAGGTACCTCTGACTGTGCTAAGCAGACAATTGAAACTCTTGTAGTCTTTATTATATGCTTTTCATATGGGAATGGATGTGGGTGCATATTTTCATTTCAGGAAGCTAAAAAAAGGGAAACAAAATGTTGTATGATTTAAATGTACTTTGCTTATTCTTATCTTCCTGAGTATAATAGCATATTAATGGTTTTGATCATGACATTTTTCTTCTGTTTTTCATCTTACTGAACTATGACCCTACTGAGTTAATAATAATTTCTTTTGCTTATATTTTCCCTAAAGCTCTATAGTTGGAGATGCACTGGTTGTGATTTGTGCATTTTCCAATTGGTCATTTAGGACCAAAATATAGTAAATGTCAACAGTCTTCCTATCTATGAATTTGTATAAGAAGCTTACAAATTCATTGATGTAATGGAAAATGCAGATAGCAATATAAGACTTCTGTTTTGCAAACCAGCAGATTGCTGTTGGAACACACTTCCTCTGAGACCTGAATCAATAATGCATTTTAAGATTCTGTTTTCTGTGTTTTCTATGGCTTTAATTAGTCTGGCAGAAATAACTTCCTAATCTGTGAATGTGATTCCATATGGCTCTTCTCCTTAAGGATTATGAAGTTTCCAAGTGCAGAATATTGACATTTACCAGGGCACTGTGCTGGACTTTCTCATAACTGTCTAGGAAATGTTGAATACCTAATTTAAATATTAGTATTTTCTAAAGGAAGAGCAAGATACATCCCAGCATTACCTTTCCCATACCAACGTTCATGAACACCACAGGCAGAAGGTAGTTAATATTTCTATCATATACGCTTCTGGGAACATAGCAAAAAGAAGATGATCTGTCAGATCATTTTCCTGATTTTTCTATTTTCCTTGCACTCAGATGCCATAATGATAAATGTATTTAGAGTAACTATATTTCTCCAAACATTAGATATGTAGATTATATAGATGACTTATAAATCCATCCTTGAATGAAAGCACCCAGCAATGCTGAAAATTTGTTTCTAGTGAAGCTGTTATTTAATAAACAGTTCTTCTGTTTAAACTTTTGAAACAAATACTTCAGACTAGCTTTCAGTTACATTCTTCTGGTTCTGCTGTTTACTCAGTGCTTTGTATGTTAGAAGTACTGACATCACGCTTTTAACATTTTTTTTTTTGGTAAGTATAATCTGAAGTGTAATATAAATTAAAGGAGTCTGTCTTGTCTCCAAGTGTCTTAATACACTAATTTAGTTTTCAAAAAACATCTCAGTTTGAGAAAGGAATAACATTTACCTTTTTGTATCCACTTGAATAAAACAAGGGAATGTTACATGGAATGCCTTGTAGCACGTCCAATAAAAACCTAGAAGAGAACTTGGGTGCAGAAATGAAAAGTCGCAAGCCTTGGGGCATTACTGATTATCTGCTTCCTGAGTAAGCATATATTTGATTCTCCATTGTACTTTAATTATTTTGCTTTTTACTGTTTCAGACTTAAGATTCTGTGAATGTTAGTATTTACAGAATAATTTGATAGTTGTTTCGTGCTTGGCCCAATTAAGATCTAGAGACTAAACTTCATTGTATTTTACTTTTTAGAGAGGCTTATTGTGTTAGGAACATCTCTGCTTTTCAGTCCCAGTCACAAAATTAGTAGATATAACTGTACCACCCTGAAGAAATTTCCTGCATTATTAAATCTCTAATTGAGGTAAATTTACTTGAACAAAAAAAAACTCCCAACAAAAACCAAAAATCAGAACGCCTACTCAAAATAAGCCATAAACTATATTATAAAAATTAGAGGTATGGTATCAGAAAAATACTAAATAAAGCCAGAGGTACACTTCTTGTTCTTTGAAAAGCTTATTTTATAGTAAGTTTCCATAAATACTTCATTAATGGGTGAACAAGGAGCTCCTGGCAAAATTCGAACATAAGAAAAGAGTTTACAGAAGGTGGAAGTGGGGATGGGTAACTTGAGAGCAATACTGAGACACTGTCTGAGCATGCAAAGGTGTTTCTGAAAGCCAAAGACCACCTGTAATTGAACCTGCGAAGTGGAATGGAATTCTTGAGTATGCAAGGAAGAGTGGGGGAAATGTGGACATGCTTCTGAATGGGGAAGGGGCCCTGGTGGCATAGGGCATGCAAAAGGCATTGCTATCTTCACCTCAGTCCTTACTAATAAGACTGGACTTTAGAAACCCCAGAAACTGGAGGGGAAGACTGGAGCAAGGAAGAGATACCTTTGGTGGAAGAGGATCAGGTCAGGGCATACACAAGAAACCTGGGCGTACATAAGTCTATGGGTCCTAGTGGGAGGTATCCATGACTGCCAAGGAAGCTGGAAGATGCCATTGTGAGACCAGTTGATAATTTTGGATCCATCATGGTGACAGAGAGAGGTGCCTGGAGACTGGAGGAAAGAAAATTTCGCTCACCTTCAAGCAGAAAGAGGACCGAGGGAACTACAGGGCAGTCAACCGCACCTTTATCCCTGTGATGGTGGTGGAGCAGCTAATCCTGCAAGCCATTTCCAGGAACATAAAGTACAAAAAGGTAGTTAGCATGGATTTATCAAGTCATGCTTGACCAACCTGATTACCTTTTACAGTGAGATGCCTGGCGTGATAGATGAGAGAAGCATCTTCATTAATGTATTGTATCCACAACAAACTTGCTGAAGACATAAAACAGTGTAACAGACACACTACAGGGTCATATTGGCATCTAGAGGGGTCTGGACAGGCTGGAGAAATGGGCTGACTGGAACCTCATGAAGTGCAACAGGAATTGCAGAGCACTGCAGCTGGGGAGGAACAACCTGAGACACCAGTGCCTGCAGGGTGCTGAGCAGCTGAAAAGCAGTTTTCAGAAAAGGACCTGGGGATCTTAGTGGCCACCAAGTTGATCGTGCACTCTCAATGTGCCCTTGCAGCAAAGAAGTCGTGTGATATCCTGAGCTGCATTAGGAGTGTTTCCAGCAGGTTAAGGGAGGTGATCCTTCCTCTCTACCTTGCACTTGTAAGGCCGTAACTGAAGTGTCGTGTCTGGTTCTGGGCACCCTGGTACAAAAGAACAACAGGTATACTAGAAAGAGTCCAGTAAAGGCCAGCCTAAGTTATTATGAAACTAGAGCATCTCTTATCTGAGGAAAGGCTGAAAGAGTTGGGAATGTTTAGCCTGGAGAAGACTCAGGGAATGTAATAATGTTTGTAAACATCTGAAAGAAGGGTGAAAAGAGGATGCAGCCAGACTCTTTTCAGTGGTGCCCAAATGTAGGATCAGAGGCAAGGGGCACAAAATGGGATAAAGGAGGTTCCATCTGAGCATCAGAAAACACTTATTTTTCTGTGAGGGTGACCGAGTGCTGGCACAGGTTGTCTGGGGATATTATGGAGCCTCCCAAGATATTCTTAAGCCAGCTGGATGTGTGCACTGTGCTGTAGGTGGCCCTGCTTGAGCTTGAGGGGGGTTGCACAATAACCTTCAGAAGTCGTTGCCAACCTCAACCAGTTTGTAATCTTGTGATTTGATTTTTGACAGTACTGAGATATGCTATGTCATCTAAAGATAGAAAAAAAAATAACAAAAGGCAAATACAATTTCTTTTAGGAATTCTGTTGCTGCAATTCTTCTTTATTGTAATTTTAGTTGGATTTTAATACTTTACTTTGATTTGGAACAGATGTATGCATACTTGTGTTTTCCATCTGGAGAGCGATCAAGAATTGATGTCTATCTATTAACTACATGGACTTTATCTAAGTCAATGAGTTTAACCATTTTTTATGTTGCACATTATGTCAGAGGTCTCTCAATGACCAGAGGCAAAATTTTGAAACTAGAACTATTTAGAAATATTATGACGGTTTTTTAATTTGTAATGAGAACAGACCAGTTCTTTAAAGTCAAAACTTTCTGCAGGAGTTCTAACACTAGGAGTGGAATTTCTGCTCACAGCAGAGAACACAGGAAAATAATTTCCCTAATTCCATCTCATGTAGGATTAAGGTATTTACAAGAGTTGAAGAAGAGCACTATCTGATCCTGCTCTTCCTGGCTCGGACTAGAAAAATGTAACCATGGTGAATGCTTTCACTGTAGAAGTAATTCAATAAAGGGCTGTTTCTGTCAGGTTTCTGACTTGGAACATTCTTGGTTTCATTCCAATGCAGTGCAAGACAATTTTTTATTTACACTCTCAAAAAACTAAGGGATGTGAACTAATTTCCTATAGAGTTCAGCTAACAATATAGTGCTATGAGCAGTTGCTTGACTTCTTTCTCATGCTACAGAGCTCCATCAAAGGTTCTGTGGTTCTCAGATTTTCCATTCGTAATAATTTACATAAAGATTTTATATGTCTAGAGAGGAATAACTTAAGTGCCTTCTGGATAGAATCATAGCAGCTCTTTTTCTGTAATGTATATTTAATAACCTCAGAATAAACTTCCAGAGATGATGTCTAAAATTACTGAAAAAAGTAGTTACAGTATATGAGATCATGCTTTTATGACTACGAATGCCAAGGAACATTAATAGGTCAGTGAATTCTTTATGTGTCTGTTCATAATTATAGTATCTTGCAGTACTTGCCACACATATCTGAGAAAAGCAAGCCTGTTAAGTCTTAGGAAACCAGCACTGATCATCAGCCTTTCTGCATACTGGACTCCTTTTAGAGCCATCAAAAAATCTGGCTTGGTTTTGCAAGCACAAATTTTTCACTTAAATGGATTGAGGTTGTCACTAGGGTCATAGGTCTCCAAGCTGTCACTTTGATAGATCAAACACTCTTGCTTTTTGTCATTGATCAAATCCACTCTTCAAACAAAAATGTACCCACTTGAGATCTTGCCCAGTAACTTACAGCTTGTCAAAGGATTAGTCTCAGTGGGAATTTTTATAGTTTCTGATGGTATGTATGGTGTTAAGGAAGAAAAATTAAAATGAGGACAATTATCTAAACTACAGTAAGTAAACTCCCTGCTTGGGCTTGCCACTTCTGCTTTTTCCAGTCCTGACACATTTTCTACTGCACTCTAATCCTTCTTCATGTAATAATGTCATAGAGTAATATGGCCTTGCTATAAATCTAGCACTTGCTGCCTCTATTGCAATAGAAGTTTAGGCCCTAATCCAGCAGATGGGAATACTAGTTAAGATTCATAAGTCAACCAGTTTTAGTTTAGTCTTCATTTAAAATGAAAAGATGCAATTTATATCTGTGGTATGCAATTCACTTTGGCTGTTGTATTCTGCTGTTTGACTTGGAGGCCTTTGGTGTAGAGGTTTGCTAGCTCTGAAACAGATTAAAAGCATGGCTCAAGAGAGCTGATCTGCAGGAGTGGTATTTACTACAAAAAAGTAGTGAAGTAGTAGTAGTAAAGTAGTCTTGAGACATTGTATCAAGAAGTAGAGAAAACTGCATTTTCAACAAATAAAAAAAGATTTTGCAAAGGTTTCAGAAAACTTGATTTCTTTTCCTGTGACAAAGAGCCTACAAATGCCTGAATTCAGCCCCAGGCAGATGCTTATATGTGCTTACTGCATTTGGTCTTAGTCTTCCTCGTTTAATGTGTGTTTAATTTTACACAATCACATAGTACCATTGACTTAAAATGGTTTGATGGCTTGCATACCAAGTGTGTTTTGAGGAGAAATAAAAACATTTTCACGTGACTAAAAAGATTATTCGGTAAAGGTGGTTGTGTAGCTGAAGAGCAATTAGGGAAGACATCTGGTCCTATCTAATGACCATTTCTGGCCAAAGCAACAGTTCTGATCTTTCCTTCCTTCCTTCCTGGCTTCCTTTGTCCCTGCTTTTATTCCCTCC
>VXBA01002324.1:268381-320460 GCA_013399895.1 Serilophus lunatus | reverse complement strand
TCCCTTCCATCCTCCCTCCCTCCCTCCCTCCCTCCTTTCCTCACTCCTTCCCGCCTTCCTTCCTGCCTGCCTCCCTGCCTGCCTGCCTTCCTTTTGCTCAGTCTCATAACCTTCCTTTTGTCATATCTTCTGCTTCTCTGAGACCTTCAGTAGCCAATTCAACAGTAACAAAAAGAAATTAATCATTTGATTATTTAGTTTTCTGTCAGCTTAGTGAGCTGGAAGAAATCAAACACCAGAGAGAGCATAAGGAGAAGGCCGAATGGTGTACATGGGTGCAGAGAAGTTCTCATGGAATTTCAAAGTGAAGAAGCTAGATAACGAGAAGTCATTGTAGAAGCATAATTGGGAGGACTATCAAATACAGCTGTGAGACAGCCTTATGACAAAATGATGCCAGAAGGGATTAGGGATTTGGTATTGAAGTTGGATAGGGAGAGACAAGCACAGGGGGCTGGTTGTTCAGAAGACATGCTAAAATTCATGTCTTCTATACTATACAGCTGGGAAGCTGTTGTACATGCTACAGACCAAGAAACAAGTCTATGAGTCCCCAAGATTATCAGCACATCTTCAAGTACAATACTGTCTAGATTCTGGCTTGTTCAATAGGAAATAAAATTATTACAGCATGTAAGCCAGGGACTGAAAACCATATCATTCGCTGGTCAAGCACCTAGTCCAAATGAGCAATGGGTACATTACTGTCTCAAAAGCTTTTGGATAGGATATGATGCATGAGTGCTGAAGAAAACAGAAACTGCTGAAGTTGTATCTCATTTTATGTTTTTCACTTCTTCATTGCCTGTATTCCTTCTGTGTGTATTAGGCATGAATTATTACAACACAATTTTTCACAGCTGTTATATGTATACATCTGCTGTACTCCTTTACTGATAAAGACTAAAGAGTTCACAGGACTTTTATAAAAGCAAACAGTATGAACAATGTGGTTCATCAGATTAGATCTTTTCATAGATTTTCCATTTTTTTTTATTTTGTATGCCTTTTCTTGCCCTTTGCTGCTTTGTTATTCGGTTTCATCTTCTCACTCCCTTATATGGAGTGACTGAAGTCTTAGTTTACTTTTCTCATCCATGTTTTGCCTTTCATTCTCAAAAGAGGTATTTTAATATAGCTTGATACCATTTTGTATTCATCTGTTACTAAGGGAGTATATACAAAAAGGTACACAGGAAAAGAAAGTCAGCATTCAGTGTACCCATGTACGTGCCTATCTCTCAGTGCTTTTTTCATTCACTTCTTTGCTTATTTTTCCACCATAAAAATGTGACAAAATACAGTACCAATAGCCAAGGCTATCTAACACTTTCTGGTATAGGGTCTATTTTCAATTTGTTGTAACTCTATTTAGCATCAATCATTTGAAATGAAAGCTTTGCTGCTCCACATCCTACTCAGCATAATACTCCTTTTAAAATTTTTAACTGTTACTTTTATTTTTTATGGAGTTGAAACATTAGAGGAGAGAAAGAAGTTGATTTATTGTTAATGACATAATTAACGTGTTTCCTAGAATATTAATAGCAGAGAATAATTTGCCTTCTTTTGCCAGAGTTAAAAGTTCTCTGAAAATTTTCCTGACAGCTAACATCTTGTTTCAGAGGCATTTGAACAGAAGTTAATGGCTACATCCAGCAAACAAGCTAATACTGGTCTCCTCTTGCATAGTCTTGTGGTTAGGGCCTTCAACGGTAGGTGAAATATGGGACATCCTTGTCTAATACATTTTCTTTTTATCTCCCATACAAATCCTATAATCTCTAAGGTAAGGAAGCATTCTGTCTCAGCAGGTATGTACTTAAAATATTTTGTTTGGAACAGAACAGCTTTGACGAGAAATGTTCTTTTTCTGATATATCCCTTTTTGGGCAGAATCTCTGCTGTGAAAGAACAACTCTTCCTTATGGATAATTGTCTGTGCTATTTAATGTGGGATAATTTTGAGTGTAATCACACTTAAAATATATAAACTTGGTATTTAGTCTAATTCCTGGAAACTTTATTATGCACTAGTGGATAAGGTCTGGGAAGAAAATATACCCTTGTTTCATGGGTTTTTAAATGTCTCCCAAAAATGGCCATAGGTTTTGTTTTATTTTTAATAAAGCCTATTTTTCACGTTCAGCTGAGCCTCAAAGATGCCATCACAGGATGTAAAATTGCCTTTTTGTTAAACCAATTATTCCCTCCTAGAGTGCATCCAACTGTAATTCTAATATTTCTAATTTATGCAATGAATACTTCATTTTTTGTAGAAATTACGTCTGGTGTTTCTTTTTTCATGGTTTTTAAAGAACAGATGAAGGTAATTATAACTTCATAATAATAAAAGCTTCTGAAAAATTGTGTTCTCAAAAACTTGTCTCAATTTGATAGCTCCGTTTGAAACCTGTCAATAATATTTAAGTCAGCAACCGTTCACCCTAGGCTCGGTAACCTGAAAAAATTGCATGACTCTAACTAATGTATTGTGGATAAAAATTTCAGAAGAGTCAGCTAACATTCTTTAGACTTTACTCTTGAAAAATCCGTTTTTTCTCTATTTCAGTATTCATGTCTGAAATACGAAGAATAACCCTTCCTTAAATCCATATGGCATTTGAAATAAATGAATAAAAAAAAAATCATGAATCTAAGAGCTTCATATGCAGCAAGGGAGTAATTTCATAAATACCTAAAATACATATATTGCTCTGGAGGAATTAAATAGAGAATGAATTCCAATTTTTTTTTTTTTTAATTTTCTGATGTTAGTTAAGTCAAATAATTTATTTCTTCTGGATTAGTTTATCTCTTCTATTGAGAGGATGCTTTGTTTAAACCAGATAATTCATTTAAAATTTTGATACACTGAGATTATTAGAGAAGCTTTTCTGTCATCAGTGTGCTTTGCATCATATGGCCAGCTAAGTTAAATAACAACAAATTACAGACTTGTTTTTTCAAGTGCTGCTATGCTTTTAAAGGTCTACTCAGCAATGAAATAGAGATTCATTTTGGCAGAAGAATGCTACATTTTCTTTTAAATTCAATTTGCAATTCAAATCATGCCTTCAAAATAGGATTATCAAACATCAGATCTATGCAGAATCCCTAAAACATCTTAATGCAAGTTGGCAGTCACTTATCACGCATTATTAAACAGTTTTCAAAAATCACAATGTTGTCACTGTAATTAGAAGCCTCTTTATATTGTACTATATAAGTGGCTTGTTAATCTGAAAAGAAAATTATTAATACAAGGGTCTTAATTGCTGCAATTACATTAAAGGAAGTCTTGTTGTAAAGCCTGAGAAGGCTCCAGTTGCTTTACAGACTTTTATGTCTTTGGAAGATCATTATAAAATGCCAGTGATTTTAAATTAGCTTTCAGAGATAATTACAATTTAAATTGTAAACGCCATATTAGTATAGTATGGCCTGAATATGCCTTTTGTTTTGAAATTCTAATATAACTAAGGATAAAATTTGACCTTGATTATCATCACAGTATTTTTTTTTTTTTGGTGGGAGAATTAATTAGTGATTTTCTTTTCTATTTTGAAGGGAAAACGAGCCTGGTGAGAAGAAGATCATCCAATTACAGTGAGATCTTAGAATTACACAGGTTGTAATCTTGACATACTTCAGGGGTCAGCAAAGGGAAAGTGACACTGTTCTCAAAATACTTATGTTTTGTAAGTATTTTTAAGATTTTCATCTATAAATGAAAGTAAGAATTGAGTTTGGAAAGCCAGATAAGATTTCCAGACCTTGCTGCTGCATGGATTGTAGTGGGAGTGTTGCCATCTTGCAGTTTCACAGAGTTGCCCATGATTTGTCACAACATACAAACGCTGGAGGTGAAAAAGATTATTTCACAGAATCATTCAGATTGGAAGGGTGCTCTTGCTCATCTAATTGCAGTCTTCTGGTCAGAGCAGGACCAGCAATCAGATTGTATTCCCCAAGACTGTCCTCTTTGGTCTTGAAAACTTCCAAGGATGGAGTTCATGCAACCCCTCTGGGCAATCTGCTCCAGTGCTTAATTATGTGTGTAGTGTTTCCCTGTATGAGTCAGGATATCCTATCTTTCAGCTTATGGGCACTATTTCTCATTTTCCCAACACAGCTTAGTAGTGGGCCTTAATCTATCCTCTTTGTGGTCCCCAAGTTCCCCTGAAGATGCCTCTTCTGAAGAAGATGAGCCAGCTTAGCTCCCTCAGCCTCTTTGCACAAGGCAAATATTCCAGTCAGCGGTGATCTTGGTAGCTCTTTACTGAAGTCTCTCCAGTTGGTCAATGTCTTTATTGTACTGAGGGGCCTCAAACTGAACATGGAACCCCACACAGTGGGGGTGCCCCACTGGGAGTGGTTTAATGAGTACCAAGTTGAGATGATGAATTACTTCCCTTGACTTAGTGGCTACAGTCTTTTTTTTAATCTTCGCAAGCCAGTATGCAGTTATCCTGAAGAAGCAGACATCTTTTTTACCAACTGTGATTTAGCCCCTGAGTGACAAATAATCCCCATGCAGTTGGTCACTCACTCCCCCACAGTACTATGGGTAGAGAATTGGAAGAAGGTGAAGAAAATCCATGGGGGAAATAAAGACAGTCTAACAGCTAAAAACAAGTTAAAAAAAGTGTAAGGTAAGACCTCAAACAAAAAGAAAGGAAAATGAAATCCAAGAATTTTTTCTTGATGATGTAGAATAAAACACTTGTTCACCACCAGCTGACTTATGCCCAACCAGGCCCCATCAACCTTCCTCTCTCAATTTTATTGCTGAGCACAACATCATATGGTCTGGAATATCTTCTGTGGTTAGTAAGGGTCATCTGTCCTGGCTGTCTTCTCCACAAGCTTCTTGTGTACCCTCAGTCTCCTCACTGGAAGGAGGAATGTCAGGAACAGAAAAGGCTTTGACTCTGCTCAACAACAACTAAAACATCCTTGTGTTACTGACACTGTTTTCAGCATGAATCCAAAACACAGCCCCATACCAGGTACTGTGGAGAAAATTGACTACCCCAGCCAAAATGAGTAGAAACATCCAGTAGTTCATCTACCTAGACTATGATGTCTCAACATAGAAACAAGAGTGCTATGGGACGCTACAGTAAGGCCATTCTCAAGGCCTTGCTAAAGAAAAGGCAGATGTCTTCCACTGTCTTCCCCACACTCACAGATTTTTTTCATTGTAAAAGGCATTTGGCACTGGATCTGTTAACTATGGTATACTCTTGGTATAACGTTGCTGCCTATTCCCAATCACCTTCTTTACCTCCTTGTGCCCAGACATAGCTTTCAAAGCAACATGTTCTGTGACATTCCTGGGAATCAAATTATGTCTAACCAGATTGCTATTCCTCAGAACAACAAAATCTTAAGATAAATGCAACATTTTAGTCATCATGACCTCTCCTTATTTCTACAGTCTTTCAAAAATAGTGCACCGCAATGATGATAGAAAGCAATCAGATGCATATCACCTGATCCTGTGGATCTGTATGGTTAAATATTTCTTAGGTACTTGACTCTATTCCTTTCCACTGCTGGTGATTCTCTCCTTAAATCCTCTCTCTAAGCACAGAGGCCAGGATGAAGCACCCGGTCATATCCTTCATGAGGGCTCACTTGTTCCTACCACCTTGCCTCTTGGGCTTAAAGTTATTAACTTTTATTCCCTCACTTAACTGCAAACTCATACACCACTTTACTGAGGTGCATTTCCAGGTTTGCCACCTTCTTGAAAAGGACCTGATGTTTTGCCAGCAGTCTTCACTCCTGATACAGGAGCCCACGCTACTCGTAAGAACCCTTTCTGTGTGAATTTGTGTGGATGGGCTCTATAGGTATTTATGAGTGTGGATGGAGAAATAATAACCAGAAAACCAGCAATCTGAAGAGAGGAAAAGTAGATGCTGAGATGTAGCATGTGAAGAAAGTATTTCAGGATCTTCATAGTCTAGTGATCCTTCTGAATCCACAAGAACTGAAAAACTCAGAACATGAGTTTGCTGAAGTATTTGGTCTTTAGCCTGCATTAGCATCAACAATGAATTGTGTAGCTCAGACCACATCAAGAAGCAGTGGAGTCTACTATATGCAGATGTGTGCTACAAGACTGCACATAAAGCTCGTGAAACAAAGGACTGTTGGAGGTTCCATTCTCAACACCTATGTACAAACCACTATATATCCATATGACCCTCTGGCTAATAACTAATAACTGTGACTAATAACCGTATATGTGTGTTTGAGTGAACTGTGCGAGGGAAATGTACTGTGTGAATAGTTATCTTCTATTAATAACTATAGCTTAATTAATAAATGCTCTAATAAATATTGACTGTGACATGCATCTCCCTCTGACTTGTCCCCCTATCTGGGAAAAAGGAATTTACAACATGGTCATAAAACCCAAAGTACTAATCATGGCGCCAACCATGTGACCATCTGGCAAATCAGAATATGTTCAATCCTACTGAACCTTTCCCTTTCACCTGCAGGATTATGGAAAATTTACCTTGGATTCCCATGTCCTTCACCTCTGTCACTTCAGCAAAATACACCCCCTAGATTGCTGCAGGTCTCCCTTGATGCCTGTGTGGAAAAGCAATCAAAAAGATTAGTCTGAGGGCACTGTGAGCCCTAGCAGTTTCTCCACAATGTCCTGAATCATCACAGCAAACAGGAAACCTCCTATGACAGCAACCCTATCCCCTCCACAAAGGAGTCTCCAACCATTATCAGCTACTACTTCATCTTGGTGCTAATGCAGATTTTAAGCTCTAGAGTCTCCTCAGTGGAGCTTGTGCCCCTTTGTTGACTCTTAGGACACTGTAAACTCATATCTAAAGGCAGAAGACCCGTTCTGTTGGTGCCAGAAGGCATAAGCTTCCAGATAAGCTTCCAGGTTTTCCCTCTGAGGGAGTCTCTATTCACTATGGGTTAAATCACAGCCTCATGCCATGCTTACTTATTGTGTAGCTCAGGCTGTTGCCTCCGTAAGGTGTCTGGGAAGAGCTGATGATATTTATTTCCTCCTCCATGATGGTGTACAGTCAGTTACCTCACCTCACAAGCCCTTCACCCGTCAGCCTCAACAGAGCACACCTCCCACAGATGAGGCTGCCATTAAACAAACCCAGACTCCCTTCAACCTGTCACCTGGTCACAACATGTCCACCTGCCCTCCAGACTGCCATGAAGGTTGAGGTCTTTTATGTGCTTCCTCCAGCTGGTGGCAGAGACTGCGCCACACAGCACATCACCAACATTGCTGCACAGTTCCATACAACCTGGGGCAGGCCTCTCTAAACTAGCTGCTCTGATAATTACCAAGGTCTTCACTGCGTTTTAGTTCAGCAGCTAAATACGCATCCCCACCGTGAACGAACAGCAGATTGCTCTGTGATCAGTAGGAAGCTAATGACTAAAGAGGCAGGCAATTTTTAATCCTGAACCAGTCTGAAAAAAACCTCAGTCAGACAGACTCTGTTATCTGTGGATGTTTCTAGAATTGACAAAAAGCAGCAATCTGAAGAAAAATAATAAATAGAACAAACACCAAACTAGAATAGGTAAATAAAAGAACAAATCCCAGGTGCTGATGAGAAAAGAGCTACAATTGGAGGTGTGAGTGGTGGAGCAGCAGTGCAGCTGATAACAGTCTCTACCTTTACCACAGATCATTGCTCAGTAGAAATCTCATTGTTATTGCTCAGGTATAAATGCAGATCTAAGGGTAATCTACAACTTCCTATATTTCTTCCTAAAGCAGATACAGTTGTCTCTCATTATTGAGAGCATTTCATTATTCAGTGTTAGATGTGTATGAGTTAAATGTATGAAACACAGCTAGTCACTCTGACCTCCTTGTAGTCTATGGAAAGAAGTCAGTACTGATAGTGAGTGATTCATCTGGCTTACTTACACACCAGTCATAGGGTGATGTGATTCATCCTTTTTTATCTTTGATATATAGTTAATCACACTGCTTCTTGTCAGATCATCTCTACCTTGGCTAATATTTGCAACCTTGATACCAGACTAGTTTAACTTAATTTCACAGAATCACAGAACAGCTGATATTAGAAGGGTCTCTGGACATCCAGTAAAGCCATGTACAGGTGGCAGGAGGACTGCATGAATGTACATCTCCATTTGGAGTGATTATTACATAGGGTTCTAAGAAATGTTGCTTAGTTTGGCTATCTTAGCTATTATTAGGCGTACAACTTTCTTTTAGAGTTTCTCATTAAAAGCAAGACTATTGTAGACACTCAGAAGAGAGTAACCTTGAAAGCTCCTTTGGACTGTAGCAACCCAGCTGTAAATGAAGATAACACAGGTACCCCCAAAACACCAGGCAGTGGAAGACTCAGGAAATATGTATCTTTCAAAGAGGATAACACTAAACTTCATGATGAGTGGACACGCCAGGCATGAAAGAATGCAAAAACCCCTTTTCTTCTCCAAGCCTTCTTAACAGCTTGCCTTGCCCTGCCATGCAGGGGCTCCAAGGTTATTTGTGAAAAACTTTTCGGGGAGTGAACATGTGCTGAAAGGCTGGAGGGTGAAAGAAATCCAAGCATAAGCCTTCAGCTACCAAAGGTCTCTTGAACAAAAGGAGAAATCCCTAAATCAGCTTATCTCCTTGCCATCTCGTGTGCAAGGTCCACTCATCGCCCTACACCAAACAAATAGTTCAACCAAAGTACTCATAGGACCCAAAGACAATCTGAATGCTGATAAAATGGTATTTTGATTTACCTATCTGTGACATGATGCAAAAGAGTTTTGTCAGCAGGTTAAATCTTACATGGGTGACTTTGGTTTCTTTGGCTCTATTTTCTCCAATCAACTCTGTTTAATCCTTTCCCTCGGCAATTTTTCTCAGTACTTGAATCAGTTAGTGATGGCAATATTAATGTCTTTTGCTCATTTATAATACTAAGAATGTGTGTTTGACTTTGACAAAGTAATGGACTAAAATTAGGATTTAACTGCTTTTGTGTGGAGCAGAAACCCAAATAAATAATATCAGAGGCATCAGTTAATCACTTGCAATTAGTTGCTGGTCTCCAAACCTTTCCAGCTCATCAGTCTAAATTTTTTAAGGCAATAATTAATAGTTTCCCTCACCCCCAGCCACCTTCTTTTGAAAGCCTCAGATTTGTTTCCAGTGAAACTCTGCCCCTTTGCGCTTTCCTTTCCACATTACTTGGAGCTGATCAGACTTAATGTTAGTAGGAGGGTGCCCCATACCTTCTGACTCCTAGTTTCAGGGGTTTAACACCTCTCTTCTGCAGTGAACTTTCTCATTTTCCTAAGCCAGCAGGAAATCTAGGCAATGGCAATATTCTGCTAGTTTACCCTTTACAATGAGTTTACTCTGCCGGGGTTGGCATCAAGGGATGGGAGGAAGCAAGTGACAAGAGAGACCCGAGGAAACTATGACACTTTTGCTTTAGAGAGCCTGAAGCTGTCAAAGCAACATGCTTAGGTTGTAGTTTGAGATACATCTAAATTACCACTGACTTCCACAAAGCAGTTCCTTTCCTTCCTAACTGCACCCATGTGCCCATTTCTGTAGCCACATTGGTGTGGAAGCATCCACAGCAACTTCGTGTATTTTGTGTCTCTGAAAACAATGTAATTGGCACAATTCAGCAGGTACCTCAGAAAGTAAAATGGGATAAAATGTTGAGGCTTAGAACTTCTTATAAGTGTAACAGCTCTGTCAGTGTTGTTCTCTGTTCTAAAAGCATACTAGCCATTTTAAAAATTGCATTTAAATAAAAACTCCAAGATGTGCCTTACTTAAAAAGCTCAATTTTCCTAATGGTTTCACTTAGGTAAATAAACTTGAAATTGTTACACCTCACATGGAGAAAAGGGTGAGGTAGCCACTGACGGAAGAAGTAACAGTATGAATGGTCCATGTTTTCCATTCCCAAGAAGGCAATCTAAAGAGTTCTGAAGGAACTGAGTAACTGTATGACTTCAGAAAATTTATCCCTGTCATTGATTCATATAAGTGTAAAATAAATATGTCTTTCCCATGCCGTGATTTTATTACACATATACATGTTTGTGTATCCAATACATAAAACATTTAAGAATTAAACCACTGTATTTTTTGTTTTATTGAACCATTCCCAAAATATGTGTTAGAGCACAAATATCTTCCAGTCACAAGGAGAATTATTCTTGGTTACATAGAGAAGATATTTTATTGCTTATTTTGCTTTGCCCCAAGAGACAAGGTTAGTTTAGCTTTGAACAAAGTCCAAAGAAGAAAGTGCTATCTAAAAGTCAGAGTTGTTCCGTGTGGAAGTTCTGTCAATAAATCTTTTCAACTAAAACTAAGCTATCTCTATTTTCTGACAATTTTAGCTCACTGTTGATACTGTATTAATTTAATGAGAAGATGTGGGACTTAATTCTTTTTTTCTATTTTGATTTAAATTAATGTGTATTCATTAATAGTGATGCATTAATTATGAGAAAGTAATATGTGACCTTATGGAATCAGGAAATCATAAAAACAGATGGGTCACAAGAATGCATGAAATTCATATAAAAAAGGATGTTATTTTTGAAGGTCAGAGAAATATCCTGACACTGGATATTTCTGTATCAATGTAGCATGCACTGACCTGTTTTGTCTCAGCTGAGAACATTCAGTGATTGCTTATGGAAAGCAAAAACAGGGAACACCGTGTGTACTGAAGTGTACAAGAACTAAGTTAGGTGAGGCCTACAATTAGAAAACACCTGTGAGAAAGTAAGGAAACAGCAAATTCAATCCTTCTCACTCCTTCACAGGCAAGGAAAAAGTGACAGTTGTTAAAATTGCATTTGTAAATCCTACAGACTATGAGGGAGTGCGATGTAGTTCAGGTCTAGTTCCACATGCTGCTTTGTCTTAGACTTAGAGATCTCCACAAGTCGTTCATTCATTATTTTGTTGATGAAGCCAAGGAAGACTTTGACAGTAGAAGTCTTCTGTCTTGCTATGTTTTACAAGCTTATCAGCTTTTAGCACAGCTTGATTCGCAAAACTCCAGGCTCAGATTGCTAAGGGTAGCAGACATAAAAATCATCTTTATTTGGAAACTGAAGAAACAAGTTCTTGCTTTTAAATACAAGCTCCAGCAATGTGATTAGTCTAGTGAATATTATGACAAAAAATTAAATGTCTGCTATATACACTTAGCTGTTATGTGTGTTTGTGTGTGTGTTTGTGTGTGTGTGTGCATATTTGAGTGTGGTCTATGTACAGTGGGTGCTATAGGCTAGCTTTTGTACAAGATCAGAATGTATGATGAAGTTACTTAAGTATTTGTGCAATATAAATTCACGGAATCAAACACTTGGCAGAAGTACCAGGCTAACTATATGCGTACTCAGATTAGAAATGCATATACAGAGAGAAGAACACGTTATTGGGGGGGCCTTATTTCTCTCTATAACTGACTGAAAAGAGACTGTAGACAGGTTGAGGCCAGTCTGCTCCCAAGTAAAAGTGACAAGAGGAAATGGCCTCAAGTAGTACTGAGAAAGGTTTAGGTTGAATATTAGGAAAAATTTCTTCACTGAAAGGGTAGTCAAGCATTGTAGTCAAGCTGCCAGGGAAGTGGTGGGATGACTGTCTCCAGAAGGATTCAAAACACATGTGGATGTGCTGCTTAGAGGCATCGTTTAGTGGTGCACTTGGTTGGACTCAGTGATTTTAAAGGTCTTTTGCAACCTAAATAATTTTGTGATTCTGTAAGTATTTGTGTCTGAGATGACTCTGTACTTTGCAATCCTTGACAAATTTACAGGATCATCCACTCTGGCTGAATGCATTTTCAGTGTAAAAAAATCAAATATAGCTGGGGGAATGCAAACATATGACTCCTTGTTTTCAGCATCAACCAGATTTGAGAAACAGTACAATAGTTCAGATACAATACAGCTTGTTGATTTCTGACAGTGAACCTCTTTAGCCCACAGATGGAGAGATTTCTTAGCTGTAAACATGACTGTAAAAAATTAACATATTTTCCCCACTTCTTGCAAAGATATGATTATTGGAGATGCTGAGTATTAAAATGGCATGGGGCCCAGTGATATAAAAACTTAGGAAGGGGATTTTGTTGCAGTGGGCCGTTGCATATGCCATGTTATTCTGATCATTCAACAGCCAGAGGACAGAGATCAGGTGATGCGTCATGAAGATACCAGTCAGATCGTAGTGGGGCATGTTCTGGTCCCCCTCCCCTTCCTTTTCCTTTTCCTTTTCCTTTTCCTTTTCCTTTTCCTTTTCCTTTTCCTTTTCCTTTTCCTTTTCCTTTTCCTTTTCCTTTTCCTTTTCCTTTTCCTTTCTTCACAGTGAGAAGTAATAATTTTTAAATTGGAGGAATACATATGCTACGGGTGTACTAATTTTTTGGTGTTAATTGGATGACTGGCGGAAGTGGTGGGGGGGATGTTGAAGTATATCAAAAGCATCAACTTGATGCAAAAGAGCGGACAGAAAGTTATTGTTCTCAACTAAAAAAGGAGTTTGCTGCCACCTTATGGGCTAGTGAAGTACTTTCCCCCTAAAAGTAATGCTGAATAGTTCTTAAAATTATTGTCCTTAATCTACAGAAGATCTTGAGAGAGCCTGCTCTGTCTCGAGTCTACATTTTTTAATCTAACTTCTAGTTGCTTTTCAGTGAAACAAAAAACCAACCTGCCATATTTTTCCCTATTTAACTGCCTCATTTGATGCTTTACAGCTCAATCTTCTCAGTAGATATTAACACCCAAAATACACATTTTTATATTTTATTCATTACAGATAATGTATATTTTTGTCTATTCTGTAATCTATTAATTATTTTGTGGAAATTATTTTAAGATCCTAAATCACTACTTTAAAAAACCAGGTAACCATCTTTAACTTCCTACTCACTTATACTGCTTTACATTGGTAACCATCCCTGCTGATAGCTTTTATATCTACTGAAGATATATTGGTCTTGCCATGTACTCTGGGGTGCCATACATAGTGAAAGCCCTCCTCTCTCACCAGGGATCAAGACCCTGTAACATGTTTTTCACATTATAAACAAATACATTAAATAATAAGATTTTTCCATAGCTTTTAAGATGTAAGTAACTGGTCCAGTTGAGATCATGGGTCATATAATCTCAGACTTAAAACTACTTACTTTTTAAATACAAGATATGAAAGATCAACTACAAGCAGAACTGAATCCTTTTATCTCTGTAAGTATACTTCTCATTAAAGAAAATAAAGCCAAAACATGATATTGTTTGTGACAGCTATGAGGAGGTTTTGATCTGAATATGACAAAGAATTTCTGTTATACAGAAGTTTCTGATCTCAAAATGTTCTGTGTTGTCTTAGACTAAACTAGAAGCTACAAATTTCTTGGAGAAAGAGATTCCAGGATAGTAAATATGCCTCTAGTTAGTGCATTCAACTCATAAGGAGAGAACTCCTGCTTCAATAAGTTTTCTCGTTTGTTTATGGAAACTGAAAAATAAACCAAGAGCTTCTTGGTTGTAGCTCTCACCAGGGATGCAAGAAAGTTGGAAAGGAAGGCTTCTCTGGTATTGCGATTTACACTTGTGCTCTGCACAGAAATTCCATGGTGTAGTGAAATGAGGAACTTACTGAAATTAAATGTTCTTTTTATTTGTGAAAAAAAAAAAAGAATAATAAGTCAGTATTTTCTGTTGGACTAATTTCTTTGATAATTTCTCACTCAGATTTACTTACAAACAACTCAGTGATACTGTTGGGTTTTTCTACAAGTCTGAAAGAAAATAAGACAGATTGGGTTGCAGAAATTGGAATTCCAGGTAAGTGTTTTTCACTTCAAAAGATTTCCCTAACAATTCTGATAAAAGAATTCTAAAAGGATTATAAGGAAGAAAATGCAAGCGTCTGATTTTCTTACGTTCTTGATTCCAGTAATCCGTGTTCCCTCTAGTGGCAGACTGCTGGGTAGGGCTGGCAGCTGGCCCTGCTTGGAGCAATGCACATTGCAACAGAAATTTCTCCTGAAATACCCCTCGATACCTCACATCGTACCCTCTGCGTGAGCTCCCCACTGAAGCCAGAACCCTAAGCCTTTTCACGCAGCATTTTTAGTGTCCTCTTCGTTGCAGAAGGTTGTGCCTGTTGAGGACAGTGGTGCTAGGGAGCAGTGGAGTTGGCTGTCTCTACGTCAAAGCTGCCAAACAAGTATGGCCCATATTAAATGCACTCAGAGAGGTGAAAGGATCATGCCAGTTATAGAAATGTATTCTCCTATCTAATACTCTTCTGTGTCTTTACCTGGCTACTCATTTGAGGGAAAGTGCAGTGGAGTGGGTGTTTTGAATGCATCTATACTTCAGCTGTATGAATTATAGAAATCAGAGGGGTTTTTTTCTTTCAGGGAGTTTAGAAGTATGTATATCACATGGTAAGCCTCATGAATTACATTGCAAGCCAAAATAGGATAATACGTATGTCACTGTATAGCTTTCACTCCAACAATCTTTGTAGAAATAATTTGTGTTCCTGTTCTAGCATGACACATGATTATTTACCACAAAGGAAAAACTTATTTGTGACATAATTTGTCATTAAACATTTTGTTGTTAATACATGACCAAAAGTAGAATTGCCTGAGTACAAAATGGCTAATTCTTCCCCTATGTCTTGTTCCTTCTTCTCCTAGACTTGGATAATTTGGCAATCAATGGAGAGTACATAGCAATTTCTTTTAAGACAAGGTACAGACAGGGCATATATTAGTCGAGTGAACAGGACATTAGAACTAAAGAGACTAAAACCAATGACATTAGAACTAAATTGCTGAAATTAGGTTTTCATCTTTGAAGGAAAAAGTGGAAAGGCAGGCATATAATCAGCATGGACTGGTAAGTACTCCTGGTAATGTCCAGCTATTGCAGTTTATATTCTTGTCTGTATTTATTCCCTAGATGGAGAATCAGTAGAAAGTGCTGGGGAAGGGCCCTCCTTCCAGTGCTCCCCTCTGCCTGTTTTTGTCTTGAGAACAGAGTTTGTGGCATTACCCAGCCTGTGATATACGTATTGAGTCTTTGTGTTCTTGCAGATAATTTGGAAGGGACACAGATCATCAATACCTTGGTCATCCTCTGTCTTGGTGGTCATATTATTTGTACTTTATTTATTTCTATCTTCTCACTTGCTGTCATTATCATATATTTGATTTAGTTTTTAAAAATAAAGAAATCTTTCTCTGTACATTGCTAAATGAAAGCAGTGTCAAAAAAAGTTACATCAACTATGTTTATTCTCTACATTGAAGATGTCTATTGAGAGTTTTCTTTCTTCTTAAGTTTTAGAAATGCTTTTTTCTAGCCTAAGGTCTCTTCCAGGGAGACAGGCACACATGGTCCCACTGAGTAGTGGATAGGAAGCTCAGACACTTCATCTTACTAAACATGCCACTCCACTGTAAAGGTCTACAGTACATTTTCTTAATTCTGTGTGCTTTATAGTAAAAGTAGAGATCCAGAACAATCATCTAGTGATTTTGTCTTAATTTTGATATACACCTGTAAATTTAGAAGTAATTTTTTGCATAATCAGATGGCACAATGACTCAGCAGTTAAACTCCAGCATCTGCTCCTGGGAGTTTCTAACAAGAACTAGATTGTTATCAGTTTATAAATTACTCATATTTATTAAAGAGGAAGTAACCAGTAAGTAGAGTAGGGAAGAACAGAAAAAACTTCCTATGACAAAACAGATAGTAAGTAAAATGTCTATAATATTTCCGTTTCCTACTTCAAAGTGACGGTCAAGACAATTAAAAATTCTCGAGAAAGAGATAAGTGCTCAAAAGTTTTGGCTCTTAGAGAGTACTCTAGAATGTACTATCACAATAGCCTCTATGTAATATTACAAGCTAGTAGATGTGGTTCATCTCTAAAGGCTTTTGTTACTGATGTTGCATGAAGGATTGGACACAAAGAACAAGTAAGTGACAAAGGAGAAAATTATTAGGTGGTATTAACAGTGACATCAGTTTGTGCCGTTTACTGATACTTCTTTTCCTGTGATAGCTGTTACAGTATGAGCATTTACTTTGCAGTGAGGTTGAACTATAGAAAAGTGAGACTTGGGGCATGGGCAATACTTTCTCTTACAGTTCCTATACAAAAGTGCACAAGCCAAATGGCATACTGAGGTGCCTCATTTCTGTGTGGGTGGGGAGTTGAGTATCTAGACAGGGAATTTTCAGGTGAAGCAATATAATGAAACCGTAGGAGTATAGAAAAGGGTAGAGTAGGTGGAAACTAATAAAATGACATCCTGAGGGTCTGTAACTCACATGTGATAGATTTTGTTATGTCTAATTTTAAGATGGGAATGTGGCCCTCACTGTGCTCTCAGCAGGGATGGGAGGAACCCAGGTGATTCCCGTATACTCATGGGGTCCCAGCCTGGCTCCTCTGTGACCCATGGGAAGGCTTTGGCTTTGGCCTGAATCACAGCAGTACAAAAGCTTTGTTAACTGTCAGTGTGTATATTGTTTGCTTGTATTTCAATGTCAAAACTTAGAAATGGCAAGAAAACAGGTTATAACAAAGGATTTAGAAACCAAATGTGAGGAGTTGCTAATCTTTGTGGTTATGGTCTCTCGGCCCTTGGATTTCGAAGATGTTTGTAGGTGTCAAAACCAACAAAATCATTGGAATATCAAAACCTGTTGATCTCTGTTGAGGAGAAGAGTCAGAGCACTTGAGCAGAGGATTTCCAGGAAAGATAGGCAGGCACTAGAAAGCTCAGAAGTTATAAAACCAGAGGTTCCTAAAAGCACTGAAGTGAAATCAGGTGGCAAGCATCTACATATCTAGAAATTTTCGAATATAGCAATATATTTCAAAGTTATGAATTAGCCCTGATTATAATATACCTGATGTTTCTAAGAAGCTCATCTACTTCAGAAATATCCAGAGCTGACTACATTTCGAATATGTCAAAGTGCATCTTAAAAAAAGATAACATGCCCAAGGAAAAACCTTATGCATGTTAACTTTTGAAAAGACTGCTTCAAACTCATAAAAATGGTTTATAAACCTTCATGAAGTGGTTAATACTTTTTCTGTTCAGAAATGCCATTTTGTGTACACTCAATGCATCATTAATGAATAAATGAGATTGGACATCAAGAGTTTATTTACTGAAAGCTTCTGAATTGGTTAGAAACACATCTAAAACTCATACAGACAAAAATACATTTTATCACCAAATTCAACAAAAGAAATATTGCATTTGGAGCCATTTTCAGAGCAGTAAGTATGTTTTGCATCCTGAGTGTTAATAATGAAATGGCACATGTTATTTTCTGAATCCAGCCAACATAATGCTGTTAAGTATACTGTTTTACAGAAAAGCCTATAAAATATTATTGTCTGCAAAATGTGATGCAAATTATGTATTGATTTGCTCCAACACATAAAGTGTATCCATAATTTATTGACAAATTTTAATTTTTTATAAGTACAATAGATCCCATAAGGAAATAAAGATTCTCTGTATTCCTTTTAGTTTAGCTTTTGGTACTGAATAGTATTGCTATTCATTAGACTAACATATGTATTTGATTTTTTATCATATGTAGTGTTGGACACTTGCTATAAGATACTGTGCTAATTTCATGGCCTCTTTACTAGAATTGTGTTAGGGGAACAGCATTTTATAAATAGTTCATATTTCTAATTTTAAAGTAATATCTTGACATTTCTCTGAAAGGCTGACAATAGTCAAAATACTTACGCTTTTATATTAGTCACCACTTAACATTTATGTTTAATAAATGAGGAAAAAGTTTTCTGTGAAAAAGGGGAAGCAACTTTGGTTTATGTAGCATGACCTTGTCTAAGGGGAGGTACAGACACTCATTTAGAACTGAAGGAGACAGTGTCTGAAGAGCCAACACAGAAAATGCATACAGAAAATATTGTGCCTGCAACATTACTGAAGGTAATATTTTTCAGATTATTTCTTCAAGAAATAGGAACAAGAAAGCAGATACTACTGATTGAAGTATATTATTAATTTTTAAAAATCAAAAGACACAACTTCACTGCAGCAAGCTCTGACAACTAGAATATTTTTTAATAATATATTTGAATTGCAGTGATGTCCGGAGATGTTCTGAACAGGCTGAAGGTCATTATATTAGACAAACAGGAAAAAGCATTTCATTGCCATAAAATGCTTTGCATCATAGTTTAAGAGGCTAATGAAGTGATAAAACTAATGTGTTGAGGAAGAGTGTAACAGTTACACCAATGTGTTTATCCGTTCTATGAAGATGCTGTGAAGTTAAGTATTATTTGTTAAATTTTGTATGTGATATACTGGGTACATCGATGTTGTTATATGTCTATTTTAGTGTTTCAGAAGGTTGTTGCTACGATGTTTAGACACAGATCTGGTGTTCTTGGTTGAATCACGTTCTTAGATGTATGCTGCTAAAAATCAGTTAGAGCAGTGCGTGCAAGTGCAGTGCTGTTACTTTTCTGTGCTGGCTGATGCCCAGGCCTGAGTCAGTTTCTTGTCTGTGCTACAGTTGTACAGCCTCATCTGTTTTGAGGGTGGGGAAGGGGAAGAGAAAGAGGGGATGGAGCTATGACTGCCCCTGTCCTGACGTACAGTGCATTCCACAGCTGGTTCAAGGCTGATGGCTCCATCCTGTTCAAGCTTTTTACAAGGACGTGTAGTGATAGAACAAGGGGAAATGGCTTTATACTGAAATAGGGTTGATTTAAATTAGATAATAGGAAAAAATTGTTTACTTTGAGGGTGGTAAAATGCTGGCAAACACTGTCACAGATTGCCTTGAGAAGCTGTGGATGTCTCTTCTCTGGAATGTTCAAGGCCATATTGGAATGGGCTTTGGGAGGTCTGATCTAGTGGAAGGTGTCCCTGCCCAGGGCAGAAGGTTTGAAACTACATGACCTTTAAGGTGCTTTCCAACCCAAACCATTCTATGATTCTGTAAGCTCTTGTGCCTTTCTGGGGGCCACACCTCCAGCTGAGCCTTTCTGGAGGAAAGATTTCTAGCCATATAAAACGTGTTGTGTGAGGGTGATAGTTAACCAGCCCTGATCCCTTTTCTCTTGGCTTTTTGTTGTGCTTTTGATGAAAGGCAGAGCAGCAAATCTGGTGTGGGATTTTGAAAAAAATTAGAATCTGGTGTAACTTAATAATTTCACATTCAATTACACTTGCATATTGACTTCCTGTCACCTCTTTGTTGCAAGAAGTAGGTATAAATGGCATGAGACATGTAGTTGCATCATCATTGCTCATGTTGGCCAGAAATTCTAGAATGGCACAGTGACAGGTCTTGGGTGTTATTTACTAATTCACATAGCTGGCCTGGAAACAAGGTAGTAGGAAAGAAGACCTTTCTCTGGCAGACTGCTAGAAGTTTCTCAAGCAGAAAAAAAGGAAGCTAGATGAAAGAGAGTAAAGAAAAAAAAAATCTCCAATACTGAGGAGGTAACTAGATCCTGATTTTTCTGTCCCTTCTTCGGTCAATTTTTACTTGAAGTCCATTATTTTAAAAAAACCCAGCCTTCCCCGAACTCCCCCAAACCAAACCCAGTCCTGATGTTTTATTTGCATTCAGGTTCCACAAATTTCACATAGGCAGGAAGCCTATTCATGTGTTACTGCCCCCAAGATGTCCTTAGAAGTGGATATAATATAAAAATCAGCATGTTAAGCAATTTATCACAAAATGCTAGAATCACTTCCAAAAATCCAAGATGTTTCTCCTTTTCTAATAGCAGTCACTTCCCTCGTATTTTCCGAAGCACTTAGAACATATTCTTCAATTAATAGCCATAATTAATAGAAGAATATCTTGGATCCTGGATTCATCTGGTGACCATTATCTCTTAATGACATACGTAAGATTTAAAGTAACCATTTTAATATTTTATTCTGTTGAAAATTTATCAATGATTGTTTCAGTTCATTGAAAGAAAATTTCTTCCAAAGTAAAACCATGAAAACTGATGGATGTGTTTATATCTACTTGCATTTTAAAATAACAATAAAGGAATATTAAAAACAATACAATTTTAGGATATATTTAATCAGATCACGAGTGCTGTTACTGACATAAGTGGAGCTACTCAGGAAGTAAAGTACTGTTAAGCATGAACAAAGACATCAAAACCATGCCCTGTATGTATGGAAAATACTCAGTATTCTGTAATTGCTCAATTTCTGGTAAATGGTTCTATGTATGTGGAACAATGGATGTTTAGTTATTTGGTCATGGTTTTTAGCAGCTCAGGATGACAATGCTGAAATCTCCCGCATCTATATTTGGGCCATACTTCCTTCTTTCAAATGTCACTATGTATTTTTAGACATAAAGAAAGGGGGATCTGTATTCTTTCAACATATTGCAAAACAAGTGCTATATAAACGTGCCCTTTTAAAATTGATCCTAGATGTAGCTATGCTTCTCCACCAGTTCCTTCTGCGGAAACAAGTCCTGGAGTCTAGAACAAGACTTGGCAGCTGTAAAGGAAATGTCTGTCTTGCATTGGTCTTCCCAGGGAGGAGATGTCCCTACACATGCATATACCGTGCCCACAGAAAAGCAGTCTGTCATTGTGCTATGTGCATTTGTTTTGTGCATGTGCATGTGCACATTGTCTAAGCATTCAGTCACCCAACCTGTGATGCAAATTGAGTACCTAGAACTGAGTAGACAGATATAAGCAATAATAGGTGTACATGGACAGAATAAATGTACACATCTAAATATGTGTATATGGTACAGCATATCTAGCTCTCTATGGCTTTGAAGGTAGCTTTGACTGGGAAGTATCATGAATCCTCGTTTTCTCTTTGCTTACTCTCAATGATCAGGAGCTTTATATTTACGGTGTAAGAAAGAAGAGCTATATGAATGTATTTAACTGAATGGTAATTTAGTGAATTTTTAAGTCGTTAAATGAAAGACTTAGAGTCTAGACGGTAGAAGAAAAGGTGCTGTTATGCAAAGGTGCTGTCTGATTTACACAATAAAATAGTATTACAATGAACTGTGAACATATACACAAGACAGGCTTAGCTTATGTCATAGGTTTTAATCTTACCATATTGCTTTAGTTTCATTTTACACTTAGTTTCCATAAGTACTTTCCAACCCATAAATAAATAATTCCCTTAAGTGAAACATTTAGACTGCTATTTGCACATCATTCTCTTTTCTGATGAAATACAAGGAGTTGTTTTTTGGTGTTTTTTTTGGTGTTTCTTTGTATTCTGTTGAATTGCTCTTGAAATTCTCAGAGACTGTTAGGTTCCAAGCATATGCCTCCTATTCAATGTGGAGATGGATGATGATTGTTCAATCCTGTGAGTGCTCTAGGCCCAATAGCATCGCTATGTACTGATCTGATATCAGCCTAATTAGTAACAGAGGAATGATCCAAGACAGTTTTATTTTATCACTACAGCTTAAGGGTGATGTCTATGTATGCTCTAACTTTTGGCTATCTTCCTCTCTGCCACTTCGATGTCATTCTGTCATTTTAGAAATCACTGTCATGTTCTTGCCTAAATACCCCCATTGAATTTTTTGAAATAAATATGGGCCTCATGAAATTTCTAAGTTTGGAAATGTCCCATTGTTTTCCTCTAGCTTGACTATCTGGACTTTTTTCCATTGTTGCAACATTATTACAGCTGCCACCCAATATGTTGATTTATAGTTATTTACTTTTTTCCCCTTCTTTGGAACAGTCCTACTGAAAATAAGAGAGGACTTGACTATTGGCTTTTCAGAAATGACTCAGTTTTCTCCCCTCCTAAATGTATCTGTTCTACTGCTATGAGTTTTTCTATCTTCTCAGATTTCTCACCTGCTTATGACGCAGAACCAGAAAGAGGTGACAAAGGTGGCATTTTCTTGCTTTTTTAGTGTCCTGGACATATCACATTCATTAAAAACTCTTTTTGTAACTGCAGCTACCACAGTAGCTCTCCTTCATTTTATGACTTTCCTATTCCAACTAAATTTTAAGAAAAAGGTTAAAGATAATATCCCAGATTAAAAGCATGCAAGGAATTCCCTGATGAAGCAAAAATCGTATTTTGGAATGGCTAAGCCAACTTAATATCTCTTGAAACAGCTCTGAGGGTATGATTCCTTGTTGGCAAAATTAGTTTTCAGTTGTTAAAGAAGAGCTGTAGTACATGTGAATTCTCTAACTTCCTGCTGCTTGCTGGAAGGGTTACTCACTTGGATGCTCTGAATATCCTGCCAGATTCAGTTCCACTCCTTTTCTATAAGCATCATATTCCCATATATATTGATCAATCATGGATCAAGTTATAGATTATTACTAAATTGGCTTCAATATGTATGAATTCTAAGGATTCAAATCAGGAAGTGCTTTATTTTTTTGTTTTAGTTTCTTTTCCTTTCTCCAGCAAGAGCTAGTGGTTATGTGTGATGGCATTCCTCAAAACTGGTGGGACCCTGTCAGTGAAACAGCAATATCAGCTTCCCTTAAGTGATGCCTTTTGAAGCTCCTCCCTGCCTCAAATTGATTCAGGTGCCTGTGCTTACTCCCAGAAGATTTCCTAAGTACAGTTTGTTAGAGCAGAAGCACTATCTTTCTTTCCTAAGGACAAACAGGCCTATCTCTTTGCATCAATACTCACACTTTGCATAAGCCCCTTGGAAGAAGATTTCCATTTTTAATGGTTTTAATTAACATTTATGAAAACTGGTTTCACATGATATAAAGCAACAGATTAAATTTGTAAAGTGGATAATAATGGGGCCTCCATGTTAATTCATTAAGCATGCTTAAGACCTTATAGAGATTTTTTTTGGATTTAATTAACACAGATCAAACTCCCAGGAGATTTTATGTCCTCCACAGCAGTGTGTGATAGAGACAGTAATTTAAAACTTATTTATAGGTCCTCATCTTAATTTACTTGAAAAAGGGATTAAAAACACTCTATGAAGTCATTCTAATACAGCAGAAGCTACTGAAGTTCTTTAGAGTAGAAGCCAAATGTGCTCTTATATGATGGAAGGGCAGTGGCTTCAGAGATCTGATTTGTTTTCCTGATAGCAACAGTAGAATCCAGTCTCTACTAACCAAGTTGATTGTAGATTTTCTCCATTTTCTCCATTAATATTTTCATCCATGATGCATAAGCAAGCCCTTTAGTAGGGTCCCAAGACCTCTATCCCTCCTTTTTCATGGTGTCTGCCACCAAAACCTGGCCACAGAAAAACCAATACTGCCTGCTGAACTCTGGCCCAGTTGAAGACATGAGGTGAAAAATTGTGGTGTGGTTAGGGCAATCTCCTGAGAATCAGTGAGTTGTCGGTTTCAGACTCAGCAGACTGCAGAGATCCCCAAAGGCTTGGTTTTACAGTTGCAGCAGCACTATGATAATTTCTTAATATAAGAAATTACTGCTAGAGACCTTCTCTTCTCTCATTGTGATTTTTGCCTTTTTTCATTGAAGTCGGTGATTTCTAAGCACATTAAATGTAGTCTGAGAATCCATCACATATCAGCTCCCTCCTGTCTGCTTTTGATAATGCTTTGGTTGAACTGAGGTATCTAGCTTCTATATCTAAGTTGTTTCTCAGATGATTTGAATTAGAATCAAAGAAGGGGCAAAAATTAAAAGTCACTTGCCTGGAAAAAAAACCAATAAGAAGCAGAGAGAGATTCAGAGAGAGAAGTAATCATTGAGGACTACAATGGCAAAGAACATGATAAATATTCCCCAAAAGATTCTGTAAATAATATGAAAACCACGAAGGAGCTTTCAAACAAGTGTGCAGTGTTTTCTTCTGTGCCCGAAATTCTCCTTTTATCATCAGGCTTCTGCATTGAATAAAGCAGGGACTTGAGAGAAAATATAGCAGCATATGATATTATAATTAAATATTATATCCTGTCTCATACACAAAGGACAAAAGCAGATAATCTGCATTTAAGTTGTTTTTCCAAGCTGGTCACCACATTGAATCTTATTGGAAGC
Source organism: Serilophus lunatus (assembly GCA_013399895.1). Lineage (NCBI taxonomy): Eukaryota > Metazoa > Chordata > Aves > Passeriformes > Eurylaimidae > Serilophus > Serilophus lunatus. The sequence continues at coordinate 296,347 of VXBA01002324.1, read as the reverse complement.
AAGTTGGAACAGAAAAAAACTATGTTGTACTCAGGAAGTTCCCTAATATCATGCTATAAAGTCCTTTAAAGAGATGGGATTTGCTTTGCGGTTCACACACCTGGCTGTCTACTTGTGAGCTAACTGTCTAAACTGTGTTGTACTGAATGGATATCTGATCAGTACGGCCAGAGCTGCCTGGAGATTGATTCAACTGACCAGCTTCTCCAAGGTGAACAGAATTACTATTGGATTGCTTCCTTGAAATTAATATATATGATCAAAATTTAGGAGGGCTCTGCAGAGAGACCTTGACAGGCTGGATAGATGGGCTGAGTCCAATATCATGAGGTTTAATAAATCCAAGTGCCGGGTTTTGCACTTTGGCCGCAATAACCCCATGCAGAGTTATAGGCTGGGGTCGGTGCGGCTGGAGGATGCCCAGGCAGAGAGGGACTTGGGGGTGCTGGTTGATAGGAAGCTGAATATGAGCCAGCAGTGTGCCCAGGTGGCCAAGAAGGCCAATGGCATCCTGGCCTGTATCAAGAATAGTGTTGCCAGTAGGACCAGGGAAGTTATCCTTCCCTTGTACTTGGCACTGGTTAGGCCACAGCTCGAGTACTGTGTCCAGTTCTGGGCCCCTCAGTTTAAGAAGGATATTGAGTTGCTGGAGCGTGTCCAGAGAAGGGCAACGAGGATGGTGAAGGGGTTGGAGCAGAAGCCCTTTGAGGAGCAGCTGAGGGAGCTGGGGTTGTTCAGCCTGGAGAAGAGGAGGCTCAGGGGTGACCTTATTGCTGTCTGTAACTACCTGAAAGGAGGCTGTAGTCAGGCGGGGGTCGGTCTCATCTCTCAGGCTCCCAGTGATAGGGCGAGAGGACACAGTCTTAGGCTGCATCAGGGGAGGTTTAGGTTGGATATTAGGAAAAACTTTTCCACAGAGAGAGTGATTTCCCATTGGAATGAGCTGCCCAGGGAGATGGTGGAGTCACTGTCCCTGGATGTGTTTAAGGATAGGTTGGATGATGAACTTTGTGACATGGTTTAGATGGTTTAGATGATGAGTTGGTGTTGCTTAGGTTGTTAAGTCGGGTAAAAGGTTGGACTTGATGATCTGTATGGTCTTTTCCAACCTTGTTAATTCTGTGTGTAAAATAATTAAAATATATATCAAAATCAAAAATAATGGAGGCTCAGATAACTAATAAAGTGAAGATTTCTACATATAGACACTCAAACTGACATTTCTTAATCTTGAGTTGAACCTCAGCCAGAGTTCCTTTGATACAAATGGTTTTTAAACAGTTGATACCTGAAGTACTTCTGTAGCAGTGCATTTTAACCTGATGTAAAAGTGGATGAGTGGTGGTTTCTATGTTTTATTTTATGATTGTACTGATGGCTATTTCATACTCTTCAGAGTTCAATAAAGACTTCTCAGGAGTAGGTAGATTTCTGTGTGCTAAAAGGTTTCATGATGAGTATTTTACTATTCTCTGAGAAATACTGATGCTATGTGATAGTAATCAGGCAGATCTGTATTTCAGTACAAAGATATGGGACTGCTGTCCTACTGTATTTCTGTTCTTTGATAGTAAGGAAGACCTGCAGCTCTAGCTCATTTGTTGGTTTAATCAACAACAAATGTAAAACATGTGGAATTTTGTTAGAGGTCTGTTGCTGCTCCAGATAAAATGCCAGCACTATCCTTCCCAGCTTTGATTTTCTGCATCTCACAGGTTAATTCTAAGTTATTATTACAATTATTGAAATGATTTTCAATTTGATCTGTTGTACTTTGTAGATTTCAGCAGTATTCCTGGGGGATTATTTTTGTGTTGCATTCCTTACAATGTGCAGTTATGATCCTAAATGATTCTAAAGATTTTCTCTGCCCAGTGCAATTTCTTTCAAAAAAGCATTTGTTTTCTATTTGAGGACTGCTTTTAAGGACTCCCAGAGGATTACTGTAATTTCCGATACTTTAATCTCCATTAAAAAAGAAAACAAAAACCACACAAACCAATCCACAACACCCTTCCCCCCCCAAAAAAAAAAAAAAAAGTGTGAAACAAACAACTTTTACAGGTGTTCCTAGACTCTAATTATTTATTTTAGGGTCTGAGGCCTGCCTGAGGTCTAGCAAAACATTTGATGGTTTCCCACCTTTTGTGTTGGCAAAGAGAATTACATTCAGAAGGAATTCCTAGCAAGGTAAATAACAGAGCTGTTAAAATTGAACTTTCAAGGGAAAATACGTGTCACATATTTATATGAAATAGTACCCATGTTTGTAGTTCAGGATTCTGGACTGTATATGTATGCCACTCTGTTCATGACTTTAAAGTCATTACAGTATTAGGAAATTGGCCTGGCCTGTGCATGGAGTCTTGAGTTATGGAAAGTCAAATGTCCTTTTTTGAAGGTGCAACCTAATAGTGTTTTCTTGGTTCCTAACTTGTAATTTTTGAGCATTAAAGTTGTGAGATGGTGAAGGTTCTTGGAAGTAATATATCTCCTTTTTCCAAACATCCCATCTTTTGCAGAGGCAGACACGACAGGCAACACTAACCTTTTCCAGGGGAGAAGATTTTATAGTATTTTCAGTCCTTTTTTGACTGAGTGAATCAGCTGCTTAGCAAGCTTTATAAATCATGGCATGACTCCTTTCTTTTGAGGTTCCTTGAGAAGCCTCTGCAATTTCCAAAACTACTAGTGAGTGGAGGAGCAGAGCAACTACCTGAGGAGAAGCTTTTGGTAAGTGGGACTGAAGTCATCCCATCTAATTTTAATCAAAAAAATCTTAAGCATTCAGTCTAAAATTTTTCTAGGCTTCAGAGAGAGAGAGGAAAGAAGAGGTAGAAAAACTCCTCCAAAAGTGAGTAATTTTATCCTCTGAAGTTTTAAAACGGACATGAAATGATTCATTTTCTATGTCTCTATTAAGGAGCCTAGATGGCGAGCTTAGACCACGCATGAACATCCAGCAAGATGAATGTAGTCTGAAAAAGGATGAGAAGGATAAATAAGGCAGAGCTACACTCAGTATAAGAGGATAATGAGTGGGCTTATGTAGTCAATGATCTTTACCTGTTTTATGGTATCAGGATGCTTGAGCCACTGAGAAAGCATATGGTTTTCTAGTAGGGAGAAGAGAAAGCAAAGAAGTTGGAAATGTGGAGGGAAAAATTTATGAGTTTAGCATATGAAAAAAGAAAAGCTGAGGTTTTTACCTTGTCCACTAGATGAACTCTATGGGGTATCAAAGGGGAGTTCTGTCTGCAGACAGGAAAGAGTAGAAGAAAAGAGATGATCTGATATATTTGGCAATATTTCCCCTGCTTGAAGTCTGCAGAGGGGGAACCCCCAGAGAGCTTTAGTCAGCCTACCACGTGAACTTCTGTGAGGAAATGTTCTCCTTTTACATTGTCAAACCTCCCTTGTGAGTAAGTTACATTTTGAGCATTGAACACTATTTCTACCACAAAAAAGGCATAGAAATTTTGCACTGTTAATTCAGACACTCTGTCCTAGTTTTAGAGAAAATCTAGACAATCAAAGACCTCCTCAGCTCTCAATTTTGGAAGTATTGGGATGCTTCTACAAATTTTAGGATAGAAGAGGTAAAAGTAAACCCCTGTAACATTATTCGGGGAAACCTTCACTCTGTCATAACTTACCTCACTCTGTGAGAGTTTCTTAGTCATAATAAGATGCAGTGAGCATGCAGAACATATAAAAAAGATTAGTTCCTAGAAGCCTGATATACTCTCTCAGACTCACAGAGAGTTAGGATGGTTTCATATTATCTCCACTTTGCAGTTGGGGATGCTCAGACAGAATGCTCTTCAGGGACTTGAAAGTGACACAAGAAGCTAGCAGTAAAACTGTGCTCTAAGCCCATGTGACTTTTGGAGTAACACTCTACCCACTTATTGCAATTTGTTTGGCTTAATTTGCTTAATTTGCCTAAGTGAAGAAATACCAAACTAGCTCTACTTTACATAGTCCTTTCACAAGGTGCTGCCTCCAGCTAGTTGTATGTAGAAGAGGATACACACTACTCTGGTTAGTTCAGTTAAAAATGTTGAAAGAAAAAGAACAGGGATCTCATCTGGCCTATGTTTTGCCAGGATGGCTAGTTTTCCTACTGTATTTGTGACACTGATGTTCCTCTGTTTGATTTATTTACCTAAACAGGAAGGAACTTGGTCTGCAAGTTGCTGTGGGAGGGAGAAACCATCCCCATTTGGTGAGGCAGGGGAAGCAGCACAGGGGTGACTCTGCTCTCACTATGCTTGTGTTGCTGCTCTTGCCTCCCCCATGCCTGATGCTCTGTGCCAGTGCAACCTCCTCCAGCTGCTGTCCCTGGCCCAGCAAAGGGACTGGAGCCTGATCCATGCCGTGGCACAGGGGCAGAGGGATGCCACAGCCCGCAGATGCCCAGTGAGGCATGCAGTGGGAGTCAGCAGCATGGCTGTTCCTCCTCAGGGCCACCTGCCACCCCTCAGGCTGCTCAATCCATAGCTGGAGGTGGAAGCACTGGCTACCCTGGGTGTCCAGCTGTCCCCTTGGGGAAAAGGCCGGTGGCAAAGTGCGAGTCATACTGGCAAGATGGGGGCAAGCGCAGGCAGCAGGGCCTCAGTCTCCCTGGGCTCATCCCAGCACTCCACAGTGTGGCAGCCCTGCCTCAGTGTCAGGGCAGCTTTGAGCTTTCCTCACACACTGGAAACATGCCATTCTCCATGCCTCAACTCTATCTGATCCCTGTGCAACCCAGTGGCCAAGGCACAGAGCTACAGAAGTGAGAGGTGTGGGAAAGTTTTAAAACTATGAAAATTCAGGCTGACTTTGAGGGTTTAGTGCCAAAGTTTGGGCACAAAATACTGCAGGTGACAGCAACTGGGAACTCCTGGCGGGCCAGATGCTCATAAGGGGACTGGAAAGCTGCTGTAATGGAGTCAATGATTTTCCCTGGCATAGGAGAATCCCTTTGTTGCTTGCATGTTAATGAAAAGAAAGTAAATAACAGTTTTGAAAATATTGCACTTTATTCTCTTTTACTCCAGTTTTTACTGCTGCTTTTTTTCTTCCTTGAGTCCTGTAATGTGTTTTTTCCCTCTTTTTGGAGGGAGCATGGGGGAGGTAGACAGCAATGATCATTGTGGCTACAGAGGAAATAATTTTGATAGAGCAAGCTTCAAATTATACTCTTTTCTTTCCAAAGTTAAACCCTGTAAAAACTCTCCAAGATTCTTATAATAAAAAAAGGAGAAAAAATCCTCTCAGCAGTCATCTCAGCTTACTCACCTTTAAGACTCAATTTTTCCACTGTAAAATTCTTTAAAACCTTTTACACAAAAGAAAACAAACAAACAAAAAAACCCCCCCAACACCCAGACAAAACCTCCTTATCTGGTAGCAAATAATATGTCACTTGAGTTCTGAAAACAGAAATACCTAAGTAACTGTAGCAGATGTGTGGCAGCAAGAGCACCTGGCTTTGTTTCACTGTTTCTCACCTCTATTCATTGTTAGTACTGGAAAAACTCTGCATTTTATAGTCACAGTAAGTCCCAGTGGCTTTGCTGATGAAACCACTGGAAGTTGTGGACCCCTATTCAGTGTTTGCCATTGTTTCAGGGATTTGAGTGACCTGTAGAGTACTTGCTTTGTTTTTTTTTTCTTGTCTCTGGGATAGGAGCTGCTCATCTACTCAGCACTACTGATGTCCTGAGACTCATAAACATGCTGCTAAATGGATCCAGTTGGAGACCCACTGGATTTTAGTAAAGCTTTTGATACTTCCAGGATCCTTCTGGACAAAATGTCCAGCACACAGCTGGATAAACACATCATGTGGTGGGATAGCAGTTGGCCCACAGGTTAAGCACGGAGGGTAAGAGGGGTTGAGATGCTGGAAAGCCGTGCTATGGAAAAGAATCTGAGGGTCCTGGTTGAATATGAGAGAACAGAAGTTGAATATGAGTCAGCAGTGCCCTGGCAGCCAGGAGGGCCAACCTTGTCCTTGGGAGGCATCAGACAAAACATCGCCAGCTGTTTGAGGGAGGGGATTGTCCCTCTCTCCTCTTCATTGGTGCAGTCTCACCCTGAATATCATGGCAGTTTTGGCCACCGCAATACTAGAAAGTTATTACACTATTAGAGAGTGTCCAATGAAAATGTTGAAGGGCCTAGAGGGGATGCCATATGAGGAGCAACAGGGGTGATTTGGCTGGTTCAGCCTGGAGAAGAGGAGACTGAAGGGAGACCTCCTTGCAGTCTACAGCTTCCGCGTGAGGGGAAGAGGAGAGACAGGCCCTGCCTGAGCTCTTCTCTGTGGTGACCACTGAGAGGACCCAAGGAAATTGCCTGAAGTTTTGTCAGGGGAGGTTTAGGTTTGATATTAGAAAAAGGTTCTTCACCCAGAGGGTAGTTGGACACTGGAACAGGCTCCCCAGGGCACCAAGAGTTCAAGAAATGTTTCTGTGTTTCTGTTTTTTGCCTTTTAGAAATCCTTATTGCCTTCCTGAAAGTAAGAGACACATCTTCCACTGCACTGCTCTGAAAACTGTAGCAGTGCTTTCAGCTGAGAGAGTGCAAAACCCAAAGAGCCTCACAGAGCTTAACGTGTGTCAGAAAAGGCAAAATTTTGCGAAATTGATTCTAGTTCACTTTAACCTGTTTCAAGAGTCTAATATGAAAGTTTTGTTGCCAGCCTCTTGTGCTTTGTTGCAGGGACCATTTTGGGGAGGTGTGAAAGGCTTAAAATTATATTTGTGATCATTCCAGATTTTTCTCTCATCTTACTTTGAAGATCCATTAAAACTCAAATTAAGCAAGACTCCCGCTGTTAGCTCAGTCAGCTGTGAATGGTTCTGTGAAACTGTTACACATCTTTTGAAAGTAAAAGAGTACCAGGAAGAAAACCGAACCTGTTAAGGCTTCCCTTTTGATAGAGAAGGATTTGTACAACAAGCATTTTCATTTTTTTTTAAGACTTTGATTACTTAAATATTTTCAGAGAAGAAAGCATACATGATTCTTAATTGCTTCCTGAATTGGGAAGCTGCTGTATCTTAAACAGAGAATTGTGTTCTTCTTGAGGATTGGTGTTTTACTAATCTTTGAGATAAAATGAAATCTGGAATGAAAGCCATTAATCATGATATCTTAATAATATGCACTTCAAAAGAAACATCTACCGTTTCAGATAATGAAGATACGATCAATGAAAGCAACCGTATTGTGACTGGCTGGGGACATCTAGTGGAGGAAAAGTGAAATACTAAAAATACCAGGAACTCTTCCTAGCAGTCACCGTAAAATGAAAATTAGAACTTACACGACTGAGCAAAGGTTCGCTCTGCTCTATTTAAATCTTGAATTAAATTTTACTGGACAAAATGAAATTATTTCTATTTCTAGAAGGTCCAGCCATGCCTTTGCAATTGTCTTTAAATAATACCTTATAATTAATTTCATCCCATTATGGATGTGGGAATTTATTTCACGTTAATTTTTCCCCCATAGTTTCATTTATTCAGCAAGTAAATTGCTTATATTTATTTGAGATTCCTTGCCTGAATGAAAAAAAAAAAAAGATAATGCTTGCCAAATAACAGTTGACAACTCTTTTAATAGTTTTGAGATATTTGGATGGAAGATGTTAAAAGTGATATGTACAGGTTGGTCACATGTTGCAGTCGGGGTAAGAATGACATACTGTGCTGTACACAAGATGGTCCAAAATGGCCACTTTATTCTCCTGCACATCTGGTATTATCCCCTATACAGAAGGCAGTGTGCTTTCTCTCACAGGACAGAAAGTTGTTTTTCACTACTACGATTGGAGAACTATAAAAAGTAACCAGAAGCCTCGCTGATCACCAGTTACAATGTTCTTGCTACAAAGTTTACCTTATACCTTATCAGTAACCAGTAGTTACGTCCAGCAGCACTAGCTCTTCCGCTTTTGCTCATTTAAGGATGTGCTGAGATTCACAAAGGATATATCCGAATACTATCAATATTAATTTCATCAATTAATGCTAGGATGCTGACAGGCCTGCTGTCATCCCCACAATCAGATATACCTTTCTTAACATAGAATCATAGAATTCAGAACTGTCAGAATTAAAGCACTCAATTAAGTTGATTTGTACCACTGACACCGCCAAGTTTATTACACTTCCTCGTTGAAATTTTATATATTTTTATATATATATATTAAAACTCATTTTGGTTTTCAAACTGTGCTGTCCTACTAGGAAGAAAAATGCTTGCTTTGACTACAGTCACCACAGACTGCGAACCTTGAGCCCATCTCAGGACAGTTTTAAATTTCCAGGAAGTGGCATATTGACTTGCAAGGGCTCCAATGAGTGATATACCTTGGGATTGGCCAACTGAAGGAACATATAGGTTTTAGAAGCTACTTGGGAGTAGTATAAAAACAAGTAGTAATATGCCATTATGATTATAGACAGGCCAAGTAATATTTAATAAACACAATAACACTCTTCCCATCTAATACACTTAGAAAAAAACCCCACATGGGTATGTACAGGTAGGCTTGTAATATGCCAAATCCCTCCTTACAGAAGCAGTTTGAGGCTGCTTTCTGGAGCCAAAGCCAAGGAAACCACTAGTCTTGAGTAGTTTCAGACTAGTAAGCATGGGAGAGTAGGTGTTATGGTATAATCTTAGAATCCTAGATTGGTCTGGCTTGCAATGGATCTTTAATGATCAGATAGTTCCAACTCCCCTGCCATTAACAGTGACATAATGGAGGAGAACAGCTGGACTGACCTATACCAAGTCCCTGTCTGTAGTCTATTATACTCTGTGCATCAAGAGATCTTTGGATAAAGGAAATGATGCCATGACTTTTTAGTTTAACATAGAGGTTTTGAGGTCATTCTTCAGAATGGCAAATTTACAATTATTAAGAAAGGGTAAAAGTCAAATAAAAGTACACAAATGCTGATCCTTTCCCACTGAGAGTTATTATAAAAAGCAGTAATCAGGAAGGCAGGTAGATTGGGGGAGAGTTATCTGTAAGCAGAAGTAGAATTGACTTCCCTAGAATCCTAGAATAGTGCCCTTCCTCTCTTCAGGTAAAAGCCATGATAATTCCCTCTCCCACAAACTGGGTTACACAAGCCAGGTCTTCACCAGTCCTGATTGCTGTTTTCCAGAGGCTAGTGAGAACAATGTGTGATCAGGCACTATTACTATGGAGTTCTACTGTAAGATTGTCAGAGGAAGAGACTTGAATGTTCATGTATTGGAATATATTGGATTGTGATAAATTGTTATTTTATTTACTATTTGTTTACAGGAATTGTCCTCAGAAATCCTCCCTTTTGCATCCTTCATTTCATAAGGACTGAGGAAATACTAAAAGCCCCTTTGGAGGAAGAATCAGTAGCAAAAGTCTAACAATAAAATTTTAAGCTTAAAAGAAATTTAGCATTTGCCAAGATTATGCATCTTATAGCTAAATCACACAGTACTGACGTCCAACTCTTACTCCAGTGAGAACCAGTCCATTACAGTCTCTAAGTAGCTAAATAAGGCAAACTTGAGTTTTGGGGTGTTTTTCAGATATTTCACACTGAAACAATTTAAATTATAGTGGTGATAAAACTACATTTTAATTGGAAATAATTAGGGCATAGTGATGTGTGAACAGTGGATTAGAAAGAAACCCCAGCCTCTCTTAGAAAAAATTGCACCAGAGGTTTTTTCCCTGCTATAAGCAGAATCTGTCTTGGATCAATTGACCTCTTTAATAGAAGTAGAGTCTGTCCTTCCATTAAATCAAAGGGAACAGAAGTCAGTCCTGTAAGCAGGTGGTTGCCTCTGTGTGATGTCCAAGGTCAGACTTTCTAACTCTTGTATGAGTTACTGGGGAAACTGTCCATGAAATTTGAGACACTGTGAAGGTAGAGGCTAAACAAGCTGTTTGGTCTATAGCACTCCCCTGCCAGTGTTACTGAGACTCAAGACTGACGGGTCTTTGCGAAAATAGAGAGGCTTAAATTCTCACTGTACGACTGATGGGATTTTAGATAAACTGCACAGTGCATTTTTCCTTATCGATGCAAGATAATTAAGTGCTACCACCCTCTAGACTTAGTTTCAACATGTAGTGAACCACTTCATTGTGGAGAATGAAGGTATTTTCCCAATGATACACCATCGTACAGCATTTTATTTCTATCTAAGCAAAAGAAAAATATGTTCCCTGGGGTAAGGGTATGTTGGAGCACCTTCAAGATAAGGTGCTAATCGCAAAAACTGAAAAACGTAAAGCGAGTTTTTTAGGACTGGTTTGCCAAACTGGCACATATATAGGTACGTAGGTAGCAAAGGTGGGATTTACTGAAGGTTGGTGCTAATCCCAAAGCTAATCCCAAGGCTGTTTCAAAATATTGGAATTGTGAATTGTGTGAGAGATCTGTGCACTTTTCAAATTTGGTAGGCTGAGGTAATAAAAAAGACAACATTTTCTGAACTCATTAATATGAAAAGTGTTCACATGACACTTAGAGTAGCACATTATAAAAATTCAGCTCTTCTAAATTCAGATTTTGATTAAACTTCCAGAAATTTTTCAGTCTCAGATTTGTCAAATTACTGTGCTGTTGCTAGGCCAGGGAGATAATCAATTGGGTATTTGCAAAAATAAGAAAAATCTTGCTTGACAAGAAAGTTACTTGCAACTGTTGAACAAGAGGGCCCTGAAATTTTTAATTTTTAGAAGATGGATAGCCTGACAATATTTTTGTCTAGCCGCTATCTTTTTGCTCTCTGTTCTGTTTAAAACACTCGCTTCTAGTATTTTAGCTGCTTGATTTGAAGAAGCTGGTTATCATTACTGCAAATTTCTTCATGGTTCTCATATATCATATGGATATTGGAGATGCTGAATAGTTTTTTTGAAGAATAAATTTTTTCTAGTGAAATCTTGATATAAAAAGTCCAGATAAAATAATTAATATAGAACAATATCTTGAAGATCAACCAGGTAATGTATTGGGCATTTTTCAGCCTTGTCATTCTCTTTTTCAAACTTGCTCCTAAACACTCCCAGTGATGTTTTTCAAGCAACCTGTTCAATTACTTAATCATCTTAAATCTTAAAAGGTTCTTATTGATAGAGAACCTTAATCCTTTTTAGTTTTTATCAGATCTGCAGAAGACATAAAGGACAATGGGTGCCATAGTAACTATAAAGCCTTGTCACAGATTGAAAGAATATTCCTATTTACTTACTTACTTTATTTATTTATTCATTCATAAAATAGAATGTTTCTTTTAACATACCTAGAAGATAATATTTTCTAAATCTCTTACATTCTTATTAACTGCTGGGCTGTCTCTCAAAGGAGAAGTAATCTCTATTACATTGCAGGACCCAAAAGTGAACACTCCACTCTAGCTGTCGTCTCCTACACTGAACAACTCCGTGTCTTGTATATGGTGTTCCTCAAATTATGTCCTGGAACATCCTTTTACAGTAGTATAACATTCTTGGCTTAAATCAAGTATCTGATTCACTGAAAGCCCAAGGCCTTTTTTCCATGATTTGCTGACTAGTCAGCTATTTCCCTGTCATATTTATCACTCGAATGTTCCTTACCAGGCACTTAGACTTTATTGAATTTTGTCATGTGGATTTCAAGAGGTACCTTTTGTTTATCAACATTGCTGAAAATGTAAATTCAATTCTGCCAAACATTTGCAACCTGTTCTACTTTGAGCTCCTCTGCAAATGTGACAAATATGGTCTCTTGTCAGTCATCTAAGGTATTGGAGAACTTACTGAAAGCAGCCTGCAGTGGATGTCTGCAGCCTGTCTTGATTTCTTCTCGCAGTTGGGCAGATAAATGTTGATTACTATGTTGTGAGTGCTTTCTTTTTCCTGAGTAGTTATACACCTATTTCACAATGTTTATCTATATGTACTCTGTATTTGTATATTTTCCTAGCAAGAATGATATCTGAAACAGTGTCAGTAACCTTGCTAAATGCAGTATATACCAAATATCTGATCAAATCTCACCCTTTGTGAGTGCTAAGGAAAGATTATACTAACTTCTCAGCCTTTATGATCTGCTGTTCTCTTTCTTTCTTTCCTTGTTAAGCAATAGGCATTATTTTTCTTTCTTTTCTGTCCTCCCATTTCTAAACTATATTTCTTGTTGCATTTTATATTGGATGAAACTCATATTCACTTTGATCTACACTGCTTGTTATTTCTTTATAGCCTCTTTTACATCTATACTTGTAGGTTCTTGTTCCTCCTTTTGTATTTATATTTATATTTTTCTGCTTTCCTTTTTTCTTTTCCTGGCTCTTAAATAGGTTTTGATGGAGCCGTATTGGTCTTTTACTATGGTCCATATGTTTCCTTTGCATCATGACAGTCTGCCATTATATCTTTAATATAGTCCCTTTCAGTAACTGTGAACTCTCTTGCAGTCTTTTTTTCCCTTAGAATAACTTCCCAAGAGACCCTACCTTCCACTTCCCTCAATTTGATGAAGTCTGCTTTTTCTGAACTCCACTGTCCTTGTTCTGCTGCTCTTATTCCTCCCTTTCTTTAGATTTATGAAATTCGTAGTTTTGTAATCACTTTAACCAAAATTACTTTTTACCTCTAACTTCTCAACCAGATCCTCTCTATTAGACAGAAACAGCTCTAAAACAGCTGCAAACTTCTCAGTACCTTCTTCCATCTTTCTAAAAGAAACTTGTCCTCAATGTGTCCTGAAAGCCTACTAGACTTTCTTCATTCTGACATTATTTTCTAGCACTTATCTGTGTGTCCCTTTAGAAGTCTCCCTTTACAAGTAAGCGGGCACCCTTTGGTTGCTTCTATTATTTGCAAAGAAAAAAAAGCCTACCCAAAAGAAGTACCAAACCCCACTGTTCTATGTCCTTCTGATTAGGTTATTTCTAGCATGTCCCTATTATGACATTGCCTTTATTTTTTTTCCCTTTTTACCTTTTCCTTGAGATGCTCAATGCACCTCTCACCTCTTCTGGCAGTGGAGCAAGGATCTACATTTTTGATGTACAATGTGGCATCTACTTCTTTTTCCCTAGAGTCTGTCTTTCATAAACAAAGTGTACTCCTTTATCCCAGCAGTTAGGGGAAATAGCATGGAAACATAACCATTACACACAAGTCACAGAAGCTGCTTAGTCCACCTGGGACTGTTTCTGTGTAACATTCAATAGCTACCTCAGTTCTAGGGAATCAGAAGACTTCAGAAACTTCCTCAGTTTTGTCATACCCTTATCTGTGATTTTTCATCAGAAAGAAAGGTTTCAACGAGTTTGAGACTTAAAAAAGTTGGAGAATTAGTTTATGGAGCAGAAAACCTTTAATGATTTACACCATACACAGTTCTGGTGAGAATTCTTTCCTTGCATCTAGACCTAAGTGATATTAACTAGTCAGAAGATCGTATAATAAACAGAGGTAGTATTGTAAACAGCAGATTTTGTGGGAGGAAGGCATGGTAATTTTCCAGTAAAGTGAGATTGATTTTTTTTTTCCTTTTAAAATCCTAGCCTATTCCTGCTGCAGTATGCTCTCTTTAGCTGTGATCAAATTTATTCAAAAGCTGCAGAAGTCTTCATACCATTGATGTATCTCTCTGCTCTAGTAGGGGTTATTTGGATTACCTGGACTATGAGCAAGTCACACCAGTCCAGTGACATCATCCTTCCCAACACTGAAAGGGCTTTTTATATTTTCATGATGGAAAATACAGCCTCTTCCTGTCTGGTAAATAGTTTTAATCCAAACAACAAGTGATGATAGGTACAGAGCTTTCCTGGGATAATTCCATGATTATAGAAAATAATTCAGAACATTTATCATTTTGTCAGAAGTTGTTCCTGGTGTTTCTGATTCGTCTGCACTGGAAAAATGCAGAATTGTTGGATGGTTGAATTTGAAGGATACCTGGAAATCACTTAGTCCACCTTTCCTGCTTGGAACAGGATCAGCTATAGCACATTGCCCATGTCTGTGTCCAGCTGGCTTTGGAATATCTCCAAGGACAGTGACTCCACAGCCTTCCCAGGCAACCTGCTTCAGTGTTTGAACAGTAAAAAAAAGTTTTTTCTTATGTTTAATTAGAATTTCCTGTATTTCAGTTTTTGCCTACTGTCTCTTGGGCCTGCCCCTGGTGATGCTTTAGGGTTATGGTTACTGAGGAAGTCTGGCTCTATTTTTTGACTCCCTGCCATCAATCAGGCATTTGGACTTCTTCAGGCTGACTAGTCCCAGCCTTCTCAGCTGCTTCACATAGTTCATGTGCTTCAGTCTCTAAGTCATCTTTATGGTCTTCTGCCATACTCCCTCCAGTAAGCCTGTGTATATTTTGCACTGGGGAGCCCAGGACTGGGCCAGCACTCTAGCTGTGGTCTTCCAGATGCTGAGGACATGCCCTAGGTTTGCAGGCAATGTGATGGTATTCCTGATGCAGATCAGGATGGATTATTCACCTTGTTGTAAGGGCTCGTTGCTGCCTCATTGCCTACCACAAATCCCAGAGCCTCCACCTCAAAGCTTATTTCCCATCAATTATTCCCCAGCCTGTTATAGTGGATGCTGGTTTTCTTCCCAGGACTATTTACCTTTATTTGAGCTTCTTGAGATTCTTATTGGCCCATTTCTTCATGCTGCTGTGATCCTTCCAAAAGGCAGCACAGCAAGCTTGTGCATCAACCTCTCTTCACAGTTTTGTATCTTCAGTTTTGCGAAAGGTGCAGACTGTCCCATCGGCTAGGTCATTGATGAAGATGCTAAACCATATTGGTCACAGTATTGAACCCTGGAGGACACTGCTGAGGACTGGCCTTCAGCTGGACTTTGTGACACTTTGAGTCCAACATTTCAGACAGTTTTTAGTCTACTTCACTGCACTTGTCTAATCTGAACTTCATCCTTTTGTCTATGAATATGCTATGGCAAACAGTTGTGAAAGTCGAGGTAGACAATTTGAAGTTGAGATAGGCATACACTGTTCTCCTCTTGTTCATGTGGTAGTAATGTTGCTGTAGAAGGCTATCAGGTTGGTTCAGAGATTATTTTCTCTTTGTAAATCCATGGTAACTACTCCCAGTCACCCTTCTGTGCTTGACTTCTTTATAAATGGCTTCCAGAAGGATTTGCTTCCATCAGCTTCACAGGGATTGAGGTGAGGCTGATTAGTCTGTTTCTCTCTGTATCCTCCTTTTTACCTTTTTTTGGAGGTAGTACTGGCATTTGCTTTCTTCTAGCAAATATAATCAAGAATGGCTTTACAAATTGCATGCTTTAGTAAGTCACATGCACTTATGTATATCCAGTGTTTTAAATGTTCCCTGATCTGACTCTTCTCCGACATGGGAAAAATTCCATAACAAGAGTTGCCAGAGTACGAAGTCTAATGGTATACAGCCCATTTTCAGTTGTAGATGTGTTCACAAAACCACCTTTTCTAGACTAGAATTCAGTCTAATGTAAACCATATTATTTATTTCAGATTTAATTTTAAAAAAATCAAACAGAAATACCCCACCATAGAATCCAATCCAATATTTCTCTTTCTTATGAAAAACATAACACCAATCAAAGTAAAATGCATAAATTGTATCCTCTAACAAAGCTTGTTTGTTCATATAAAGATAGGAAGAATCATATTATAATATTAAATTATCTCCTGAGGAATATGCTAGAGGAACATAAATTTAATTCTAAATAGGACTGAATAAAACATGCAGAAAATCTATAGAAATACAGAACAACATGTATCAGCAAGAAAGTACTTGATGACGATGCAGTGATCCATACACGTACACAGGATATTTACAACTGAGAAGTTGTGAATAAAATTCTGCCTACTTATTTGGGATTCTGAAAAATGTAATTGGTATTTACATGTCTGTTCCTCACAGAATACAAGGTAGAAAGTTTTCCTGTAAATTTAATATTATTTGGATTTGAAAAATTTACACTGAGGATAATGCAAAAGTTGGCTGAGAACTGTTTCTCTTTGTTGTGTTTTTGTTTTGTTTCTGTTTTATTTTGGTTTGTTTTTGGGTTTTTGTTTGTTTGTTTATTTTTTATTTTTTGCCCTTTTGAGAAACTCCCTGCAGCCCAAGAAATCAAAAGCAAATTTCAAAAATAATCTTTTAGATGGGAACATCATATCCTAGAACCATGAATTTCCTTGCTCTGTAGAGGATAGAGCAGCAACCAGGAATGGCTAACTGGCTGTGGCTTAATGTCCTCCAGACAATGGAGTTGTTCACACATTTGGAAAATACTCAGTACAATATTAAATAAATGAATGAAAGTATTCCTTATCCTCAGTTCTCTCACCTGCTTCTGCAAGTGAATAGACATTACTGGGAGCTATGGATACAGATAATGCTTCTTCTATGTTATTATAGTCCTTTCCATCATTCCCAGAGCCTATGATTACCCCGAGTAGTTTGGACCACAAAGTTCTGGAAACAGGTAACCAGGATAGGAGAGCAAGAATGGAGATTTATAGCAGGCTTCCTCAAGATGTGTGGATATCTTTTCAGATACTCTTAAGCAGTGCTCCTGTGGCAGCCACGCTGGCAGTCCCTGTGGACATAGTGTGTTTTAAGGCATGGAGTGTGCTCTGATGTATGAGAGCCCACAGAAGTCACAGGACTGCAGAGAAAAGTTCTGCTGGGCAAAAAATTTCCCATTTTGCAGCTACCCCATGGCTCATACTGAGCTTCTGTTCCCTTAAAAGGCTAGATTTCATACTTTCTCTCCAAGAGGTTCCTGTCTGTCCTCTCTCTTTACTAGAAAAGCATGAAAAACTAAAACCAATGCTTACTTCATTACTTGAACCAAACCCAATGAGAGCAGAATGAGATTCTCCATGAGTTTAGATAGGTTTGGATTTACAAAATGCTTACTTTGTAGGCAAAGTATACATTACTGATTAAAATGCGTTGATTGAAAATGAAAGACAATTAATAATGCCATAACCTTTTATTCAGAAGCTATCTGAAAAAAGTGACAATTGGTTATAATGCAAATATGTCAACCCATACAGCCTTTCTTTTCAGGTAGATGCTTTATGTATTAAAAGCTAATGCCCTTAGAGTACCTTCTAACAATTTGCTTATAGTGAATCAACTATGTAGAGCAAAAAATGACTTGGATAATGAATTGCACATGCACAAAAAAGGTGTGCAAAATAAACACATCCACTAGCTGAATACTAATTACCTATATGCAAAATCTGGAGACACTCAGTATGCAGAACAAATCAGTTATCACAGTGAACACCTATAACTAATTTCCTCCAGGAAGAAAATTTTCCATTAGCTTTCGTGAATTTATACCCATTATAGAAAGGTTGTAGCTAAATAAATATTATTTTAGTTTAATTGGATTAAAAATTAGAAATGCAAATTCTCGTGCACCATGTCTTCTAAGTCCTTGTCTCCCTTTTTATGGTAATACCCTTCTAATGGTTTAAGCCTATGAAGAAAAAACACTGAAGATTTTAACTAGCAGCTTTGCAGGGGGGCAGAAAGGAGCAAAGAAGATTTAGTGGTGAAAAGAGCAAATAAATAGGTGCTCCAAGATTAAAAAGAGGGTAGAAGTGCATGCTGAGCTGTTGAAAGACCTCTCTGTGTTTAAAGAAAAATATTGTTTGGTTCTTTCACCAGTGCATGATCAAAATAAGAGGTACAAATTAGTTCATGGCTGCTGAAGCTACAAAACATCATGCAGAGAGCTGTCTTTGGGAACGTTTTAATGAGGAGAAGAGGTCATCAGACTGTGACATTGCTTTTCAGAATTCTTCAAGAACAACACAGACTTCCTGTTCCAAATGTGGTAAAGAATAAAACAACCTTAGTAGTAATCGTACAACTTTTGAACTGTGTTCCTTGGAAATACTGTACCGTGCTCATTTTGTAGCTTTAGTTAGCTATCTCAAAGGAACTCTTCCATATTTTCCATGTGCTCTTATTTCAAAAGTACAGTGAAATGGTAAAGCTTCAACAAGGATTATATTTATAAAATAAAGTTTTATTCAGTCTTCTAAAGAGATTTTAATGTTTTCATTGCTCTAGGTGAAATGGTACACTGTGGCTCTGTTCATTAACATTTAGCATCACTGCAAAAATCAAGGATTACCACATACAGTTTGAAAGGACATCCAAAATGACTTTGAAATTAAATTCACTACAATCTTAGTTTTGCAGCATTTGAAACGTGATTTTAAAATGTATAAGTTGAGTTAATGGTATTCCAGGTCAAATATCCCCAGCCCAATAACAAGTCCCACGCAGAATGTCATTATTTAAATTTGTGACATACTGCATATGCTGACTAGGATTGGAGAAGTGCACTGTAAATTTAATAAATAAGATCTATACTACTATGCAGTTATTGGAAAAAAGGTTCCTTGAGGATATTTAGAGAGATTATTAGCAATGGAAGGTATCGGTAAACCAAATAATTATTCTAAGTCATGGACATCTCACAAGTATAATGTCTTCAGGATTACCAATAATTATAGAAAAACAAATAACTAGCAGTTGACAATGGTTTGTATTCCTGATAAACAATTGCTCCTGTGAAAGAAATATACATTAAAATCATGATTTCTAAGCCTCTTTTTCAAAGGTTTCTAGCAGCAGGAAAGATTATAAACGTATGTCAAAAACATTCATGTATCAGGTACTATAGTTAATAATTTGGCTAAAAATTGACTTATGTATCTATTCATTAAAGCAGAAAGAGCTGTATAACAAACCAGCCCTACTTTTTAGAATGATTGAAATAAAATTTCTTTTGGAAAAGCATCAGTAACAATGACACAAAGCTGGTATAGATGGTATGGCATATGCCATAGAAATTCTATTTTAGTTCTTTCATTGTACATTCTTTTAAATCATAATTACAGCATTAAGAGAAGAAAGGATAACATAAACCATACTGTATGACACCTGTCTCTCGTTCTTCCATTAATAAAGGGAGAAAATGAATTTGGTAACTCTCTTCTGTAATCAGGAAGGAAATCTCTGTCATAGAAGTTTCTCTCTGGTTTTTCTTTTAGGTGCAAAGAGCTCTAATTACAGTCTGCCACCTGAAGTATGTAATTGTAACCTGAATATTGAAATTCTACAAAAGAAACATATGTATTTGTTAACAAAGTTGTTCTCTCATTGGCAAATACATATAGTAATGAATATTTTTATGGCAATAATCTTGCAGCTTTAAATATTAATCATTATTTGGTCATTGCACTCTGCAATATTCTCACATGAATCAGTTGACTTAGGCATTTACACTGATTTTTTTATTCTGTGGTATAGTTTCCTTCCCTTTCACATAAGATACTAAATAAGCATTTGAAAATATTTTGTCCGTTTCACCTCTAAAAAAATCCCAATGCAAATTTTTCCTACAAAGGCTAACAAGTTTGTTGGTTTTCAGTTTAAAGCTTTAATCCTGTTTGAATGGATTGATGTCTTTTTCCTTGATTTACCAGATTCTTCTGTCAGTGATTAGGGCCTGGGAGTCTGGGCTAATCTGAGATTTCTCCTCTTCTTGTATTGTCATTCTAGCGCCCATTATTCTTCTCTTTTTTCCCTTTCCAAGAATACCACTGCATTCTATTTAATAACCATTGCTTGCTGAAAGATGTCTTAGAAAGCCAATTAGCTGTTATGCATAGAGATTTTAGCCAGCATGGTAGCAGTATTTGTTGCAGGACTGTAAGCAAAGCACTGAAAAATAAAAAAAAAGACAGGGAAAGGAAAAGGAGATTCTGAAATTCTGAATTTTGCTTTCAATTATACCAAACTACATCTAGAGGCAGTAATGATGTGTAAGTTTTGCGAATCAACACGATAGAAGAAAAGACTTTGATTCAGTGAATAAGCTGTGATGTAGAAATCCTGGAGCAGTTTGACGAGTAAGTATGCTTTTATAATTAGAGTATCAATGATTCTCTGACTAAAGCAAAAATGTTGTTGGGTTCTTTGACAGCAAATGTGGGCAGCTCTTGGAAACTTTCATATAACTGTCATAAAACAAGACACTACTGGATGTTCCTGAATTGAATGCCATTAAATCCAATTAATAACTTCATTGGTTGGAACAGATGTCTTAACCCTTCCTAGAGACATAAAAACGTAAGTTTTGAAAAAACCACCCACAATTATAGACATCTAGGAAACAATGTGTCTATGTGTTTACTGTAATCACAGCTTAAAAACCAGTCTTCTGTTAAAATCTATTTTGGGTAAAGAAAACAAGCAAAATGTACAATGACATCCAAACACAGGATATTAATACTTTATTTTTTATTTAAAAGTGATATTCTTCATTAAATGGCAAACATATATCCTCAAAATGGAATGAATAATAAACTCAAATATCTGTAAGACTGTATAAGCACCATGTGCATGACATTATGTATAACATTATGTATAATTATTAGCTGAATATTTATTTGTATTACTATTAGTTATCTATTAATAAGCTTATGGTCTTCATGCATATATTTTATCCTTTTAATAAAAATGTATGAAATGTGGTTTCATTTAGTAAGTAGTCTTCAAAATATTTGTTTTGCTTATGTAAGCGTTTTCTTTAAAAGTTTTAGAAATATTTTGTAAAATACATATTTTTAAATAAATCTGAAATTTTATCAAATATCAATTTTACAGATCACTGTATCAAAATTATTTTTGCAAATTCATTTCATACAGTTTTTGTTTCTCAGTGTTGTAGCAAACAAAAGCACAACATTTTTGAAACAGACATGTACTATTTTGGGCAAGGTATTTATAGCAGAGGTCAGTCCCTATAATACAGAAAAGGTTTCTCAGGAACTTTCAATTCTAGAAAAGTATGTTTTAACACAGTATTTTCTATCATGAAACCACTCTAAATGTTTGCTAAACAAAAATGTCTTTTGGTACCAAAGTAACTGCACACGTTTTAATAAATAAATTAGTGGTCAATTAAATTAATTAGTTAATTTAGTTAAATCCACTGCATCCCACATTTTGTTGGATTGTTAACTCAGTAAAAACCAGATCATTCCAGTGAGCTACTCCTGATGGGTCTTTGGCTAGCAGATGAATACATCTATCTATTATTGTGTGCTGCATAAAATAACATATTGCATTATCATGCTATTCATGCTTTATGATCTTGTCAGGACTTAAGAAAGGTATTTTATGTGTATGAGACATGCAGAAAAACAGTCTAGGTGCTGTACACTGCTATGGAAATAATTAAAGCAAGTGATTAGTGGTTCATATGCTAAGAAAGTAGCAGTGTTACCATATGGAGCTGTGAGACATTTTGAATTGCTGAGTTATTGTTTGAATGAAACATAAAAGTAACATGGAATTTCATTGCAATCATCACAGATTACATAGTAGTTTTAGCAGGAGGAGGAAAGCTGAACTGTATCCTAACCAAATTCCAGATAAATTTGTTAGATTCAACTATTGCAGGAAAATACATCCATGGGGTTTCTCTCTTCATAACCCATTTCACAGTACTGCCTTTATCTTTTAAAAAGCTGTTATGTGTCACAGGTTGCAACCTTCTTAGAAGGAAGTTCTTTGTACATAAATGGGAGAGGCCATTTATAAAATGTGTTTCCATAAAGAACCATTTAATGGCAGGTACCTTGAGACAGGTGAACAAAGAGGATCCTAAATCACAGTATTCTGAAAAAGGTAGCAGCTGTAATTAATATAGAATAAATCTCAAGAACTCAGTAAGATATGTTTCTTCTAACAATGTATATATATATATATATATGTATATGTATATGTATATAATATATATTTTTTTCTTAGACCCTGATGTTTATTTGTATTACAACAGTGTGTAATCACTGATATTTAATCAGGTCCAAGGTTTCTAGAGAGCCAAGACAGGAGCACTGATCTCTGCTTCTGGCAGCAGAACACAGTTGGGAAGGAATTTAGTCTTCTCTTGAGAGTAATTCTTCTTGTCCTCAGGACACTCTGTGCATTCCTTCCATGCCGCCCTGCCGGTTCATAGTCAAAGACTGAAAGGTGAAAGGGAAGAGGAGAAAATCTTTCAGAAATCTAACAGAATGAATCTAATAGATAGTCACAGCATAGTGAGGCAAGATTGGCACATTGCTTGAAGGGGCTCTGATTCATGAAGGTAAATGGGCTTACCATCTATCATTAAGACCCTGTTATTTAGAAGGCCAAACTTCCATTTTGTGGCAGTCATGAGAAAAGAAACTGTACCCCAGAAGAACAAGAAGGGAACTGTCTGACTAAAAGTATTGGCCTGTTATCTCTGCCAGTCCAGCACAGAAAAATATTACTCAGGGAGAATAGGTGAAAACAGAAAGACCCAGAGGGAAGGCAAATAGTGAGACATATAAAGAACGTACAGGGTCCTCATAATTGATGCTATTAGCTTGATGCTGCCAATTTAATTCTCAAAGTGATAGCTTAAACGTAGTAGCTATGCGTCAGTGGTGGCATTTATTATTAAAGCTTCATCAATGAGCTCTAAAATCCTGATCTTGGAACTCGGGATTTATTTAAATATAACTGTGGGTGGCAGAGGCTTTGATCCTCTTTTCTAGCACATTGAATCTTGTTCCATGATTGCTGGTGAGTTGAGAGAAGGTCTACCTAGTGCCATGCACATACCGTATCAACCACCCAGTATGAGAAGTCAGGTGACATTTGTTTATATTTCTTTCCAAATACTGCAGGACACTTGTCCTACTTATACTAGGAAAAAAAGTTTCAGACATTTTTCTGCTTCTCTTTCTTTCAGACTTGCAGACACATATTCTAGTTTTAAAATTGGGATATGTTCCTTGCATGTAAACCTTTGTTTATTCTCTAAGCTTTGAATATGAATAATAAGAAATTATTTATGATATCTGCAACCCCTAAGTCTTTTTAGCTACTTGGAAAGATGCTTTTCTATTTGTATGCCATGACTCTGAAGAGTTGAAAAGGCAAAAAATGAAGCATGTGAAACAAGAAGTGGGTAAAATAACCAGGTTTTTGTTCCTCTAAAGCAGTTTCCTGTAGTCACAAAATGATATTTATAATCTTGTCCAGGTTAAAGTTCGACAGTTTTTGTAGATATTATAACAGCCTAGCTAAACAATCACATGTATCATTTTTACAATATCATAGATAGAAGTAGAATTATAAGAGACCAAGTGTCCTGAGAAGTGAGCTCTGAGTGCAGGAAGTACATATCAGTGTTTACTTGATAACATAACTCAGCACTGAGACTATTCGTCCATCTCCCTTGTTAAACCGGCACCTACTATGAAGGAAAAAAGATCTGGAGCAAGCAAGCAAGACATAACAAATAAATACATTTGCCAGGAAAGGGCAGCCTTAGAGAGTGATGCTCAATGCCTGATGTCAAATTTCTGTGTGCGCATTTCTGTAGAAAAAGCACCATCATTTCTGAGGGCGAGGTTATGGACAAAATACATTAGGTTAATGTTAAAAGATCTTATAGTTCTCTATTTGAAAAAAAATTATGCTACCACGAGGTTGAAATGGTACTTTACCTTTTCACAGCAGGCTGTTGAGGATCAGAATGGTCTTATCAATGTAAAACATAATCACAATCATCATCGTCATCACCATCATCACCGTCTCATATTAATAGATTCAATAGTTGTAGATCACGTGTAATTTCATGGGGTTACTTAAACGATAGTAACAAAACTCTTGTATCTCTCTGAGCATTGCTCCAGCATATATTTGCAGAGACTAAGAAAACTGTTGATCTTTTTCCTACTGGAGGTCACCAAAAAAAGATCAAATTGATGCTTCAGCTTCACTTTCAGGAGTCCCCTTGGTACAGAGACACAGAGATGGAGAAGAACATAGAAGCAGGAAAGTCAGCTATTGAAGACTGAGAAATGTCAGGAACTTAAAAACAGCCAGTGGGTATTCACACTGTCTGTGAATACCTGTGTGGAGGAATTTTTACACTCTTAATCTGATTTAATATGGAGCAACTCTGCTTCTGTTAACAGGTGTGCTGTATGTATTGTTACAGACTTCTCAGAGACTGAGAGGGTTCTGCTTTGTTCTCAATATGTGTGGGTGGCTGCTGCAAGACTAGCCCATGAGCATGAGGACCTGGTATTTTTTTCCTGTACAGAGGTCACATAATGTGAGTGTGAGGCCTCCTCGGGCCATCATGGCGTAACTATTCAGGTCGTAGGCAGGTTTAGAACCTGCAATGCCCATTTATTGAATGTGCTACTCCTTCTTCCCCTCCTTCACCAAAAAGTTGGTTTAAAAATTCAACCAGATCTATTTTTCAGAGATGCAGACCCGAACAAGTAGTGTGATTGTATATGCAATGAAAATATTTTTGTTAGTATTATGCTTTTTATTTCTTAATCTCTCATCCCCTCAAATTTTATGAATACAAGAGTGTATAACTTATTTCATTAAGCAGCATGCTTTTTGTACAATTGTTCCACACAGCAGATCCATGACACTGTTTTAGATATACTTCGAATTTGTACTCTGTCAGAATCACAGAATCATAGAACAAACTAGGCTGGAAAAGATCTTTGAGATCAAGTCCAACCTATTACATAACACCATCTCACCAACTAAACCATGGCACTGAGTGCCTCATCCAGTCTCCTTCTAGACACTTCCAGGGATGGTGACTCCACCACCTCCCTGGCCCGACCGTTCCAAAGGCCAATCGCTCATTCTGTGAAAATTTTTTCCTAACATCCAGCCTAAACATCCTCTGACTTAGCTTGAGACTGTGTCCTCTTGTTCTGTCACTGGTTGCCTCAGAGAAGAGACTCACCCACACCTGGCTATGCCCACCTTTCAGGCAGTTGTAGAGAGTGATAAGGTCTCCTGCGAGCCTTGTCTTCTCTGGCTAGAGAATCCCAGTTCCCTCAGCCTCTCTTCATAGGGCTTGTGTTCCAGACCCCTCACCAGCCCTTCTCTGGACATGTTTGAGCATCTCAACATCTTTCTTAAATTGAGGGTCCCAGAACTGGACATAGTACTTGAGGTGTGACCTAACCAGTGCTGAGTGCAGGGGAAGAATAACTTCTTTAGTCCTGCTGGTCACACTGTTCTTGATACAGGCCAAGACACTATTGTCCTTCTTGGCCACCTGGGCACACTGCTGCCTCATGTTCAGCCTGCTGTAGACCAGCACCCCCAGGTCCCTTTCTGCCTGGCTGCTCCCCAGCCACTCTGTCCCCTGCCTATATTGCTGCAAGAGGTTATTGTGGCCAAAGTGTAGAAGACTTCACTTAGACTTGTTAAATCTCATGCCATTGAATTCTGCCCGTCCATCCAGTCTGTCCAGGTCCCTCTGCAGAATGCTCCAGCCCTCTAACAGATTGAGACTTGCTCCGAACTTGGTGTTATCTGCAGACTTACTAAGGGTGGACTCAATCCCCTTATCCAGATTATCAATAAAGATATTAAACAGGATTGGGTCCAACACGGATCCCTGGGGAACACTGTTAGTGACTGGCTGCCAACTGGGCCTGGCCATCTAGCCAGTTCTTAACCCAGCTCAGAGTGCTTCACTGGGATAGGGACTTGATGCTGTTGTGTCATGAATGCATTGTAACAAAGAGAGGTTACTTCTTCCACCTCTTTTTTTCCGGACAGGATTCTCAAGTCTTGACAGTATCCAGTGTACAGATCAAAGGACTGTGCATTTATTTCTTTGTTGTTTGTGGTGAAAAGTATGAATTTCTTTTATTGAGTTATATAATTCTTTAAGCATGCATCCTTATAGAATGTATTAAAAATGTTCATACTTTTATCTTTTCAAACATAATTAGCTGTATTAATTAGTGAGTTATCTAAATGGAAAAAACCTCATAAACTGAAGAGTTACATCATTCATCTCTCTCTCAGCTAAATCACTGGTGAAATGTTTTCCTTCATATATCCCTGAGGAGCCCCTTCCCAAGGACTGAACTGCCCAGCAGAGTAGGATCATCTGCTCCCAGCAGCTCTCACAGAGAAGAGTTGCCAATGTGCTGGTAATTACCAGATCCTCAGATTTTGGCTCTATGAGCTGAAAACCTAAATCTCAGCATATAAACCAAGTTGTTCCAAGCTGAAAAAGAACTTTTCAAATCAAACTACACATTCTGTGTCAATATCCAGACTGATTATTTATAGCAGCTGTAATAGTTTTGAAGAGCTGTATATACATAATATTCAGAGTCCCTAATGTTTTAATGAACAAAATTGACAATACTAATCAGCATTTTAATATACTAATTGGCCATTTGCTGTCTCAATTTCCATTTGGAGTGCTGCAAGGCAGTGTATCTCAGTTACGAAGTGTGGATAGTTATACTACTTTCAAAAACCAGAAACTTTTGTTATTTTCATCACTACAGTTTTTAGAGATTATTTCTGAACATCTGGATCCAGTGATACTTCTGGGATTTTGCTAACAGCAACAAAAGGAGATCTAGATAGATTGGAGCATTGGGAAATGATTAATGAGATTAAATTTAACGACTCAAATGCTGGAATTTGCATCTAGAATGGAGTAAATCCAGGTACAAATATAAATTGGGAGAGGAGTGGATGGAGAGCAGTCCTGCAGAAAGGGATCTGGGGTTGCCGGCTGACAGCAGGATCAACACAAGTCAGCAGTATGTGCCTGGGCAGCCAAGAGCACAAACCCCATCCTGTGGTTCATCAAACAGCATCACCAACTGGGCAAAAGGAGTGATCGTCCTGCTCTGTTTAGCAGAGGTGCAGCCTCACCTGGAGTGCTGTGTGCAGTTCTGGGCCCCAAGGTTAAAGAGGGATGTGAAGATACGTGAATGCATTCAGAGGAAGGCAACAAAGCCGGTGAAAGGGCTGGAGAGAATGTCCTGTGAGGACTGCCAGGCTTGTAGATTCTGGAGAAAAGAAGTGCTGAGGGCTCACCTCACTGATCTGTACAATTTCCTGAGGAGGGGAAGGGGAGAGGGAGGAGCTGATCTCTTATCCCTGGGATACAGTGAGAGGACATGTGCCAACAGTTCAAAAGTTGTGCCAGGGAAGGTTTAGCCTGGAAATTAGGAAACATTTCTTTGCCAAGACGGTGGTCAAACACTGAAACAGGTTTCCTAGAGAGGTGGATGATGTCGCAGCCTGTCAAGGTATTGGATTTTCCTGAACACCTTCAAATGAAACAGCTTTCTTTTGTTTTACATTATTTCTTAAATATTACTTCTTAACCCTTCTGATTGTTAAAGAAAGCCTGGAAATAACAGACAGGAAGCAATGAAGATGATAGAAGTTTCTTCAAAAAGTTGCTTCTATGATGATGGTAATCAGGGAAAAAAAAGTTTGTGCATGAAGTCCTGCTATTGCCTTACCTTTGAGACTTGCATTTTCAAAAAGTTGATGGCAGGGGACTGTACATTTTCTTTTGCTGCTACTCCAGCCTGATCCCTCTGCGGTAGTGACCTCTAAACTTATTTTGATTTTCAATGTCTTAAAATTTAGTTTTCTGTTCAGTCATTCACACTGAACCCTGAAAAGAAGCTACATATATATTTATAACAATGAAAGAGAAAGATTTTTTTGACTTTTATGGGCTTCTGATATTTTATTAGCCAAGACTACATTCACCCTCACCCTCACGGGTCTCCCTGTGGTAGCTCTAGCTCTGCTGATCTTGTAGACAAATGATGGAAGCATCTGACTTAGAGCCTTTTAGAATCAAAGAAGATTGAGAGGGAAAAGATCTGCTAGGTCATTTTGTCCATCCCCTGCCAATACAAGATCATGACCTACTGTACAATAACTTCACTAATGTTTTGCCAAGTCCCAATTTAAACAAATCAAATGGTGGAGATTATATCACTTTTTTAGGGGGAATGGGGGGGGGGGGGGGGGGGGGAAGAAAATAACCCATGT